>PITA01000489.1:0-80511 GCA_004023965.1 Spilogale gracilis
CCCTCCAATTTGTTTCTACCTTTTTGCCGATGTTCTTTGTCTCTCGTGGCGGTCCAGAAGTGGGAAATATCACATTTCAGGCTGGTTTCATGGGTGTTCACGGTGGTCTTGTAGTGGTTTTTTTGTTGGAATTCAGCTCTCTTCAGGGAACTCCCTGAAATGCGGTCACCTGGCCTTCCGCCATCTTGACCCCTCCAATAAAGATTTTCTTACAAATTTTGAGTTCCCAAAAGTGACCAGAGAAGGAGTAGAAAACTTTAATCAATTGTCATGAAATGTTTCACAGATGGTTAATAATCATTCTAAAAGTCACCAGGAAACCAGTGTGGAGATTCCTTAAAAAAATTAAAAATAGAGCTACCCTATGACCCTGCAATTGTACTACTGGGTATTTACCCCAAAGATACAGATGTAGTGAAAAGAAGGGCCATATGTACCCCAATGTTCATAGCAGCAATGGCCACAATTGCCAAACTGTGGAAAGAACCAAGATGCCCTTCAACATAGGAAAGGATAATGAAGATATGGTCCATATATACAATGGAACATTATGGCTCTATCAGAAAGGATGAATACCCAACTTTTGTAGCAACATGGATGGGATTGGAGGAGATTATGCTGAGTGAAATAAGCCAAGCAGAGAAAGTCAATTACCATGTGGTTTCATGTACTTGTGGAGCATAAGGAGTAACATGGAAGACATTAAGAGAAGGCAAGGAAATGTGAGCTGGGGTAAATCCGAGAGGGAGATGAAGTGTGAGAGACTGTGGATTCTGAGAAATAAACTTGAGGGTTTTGGAAGGGAGGGGGGTGAGGGGATGGGTAGCCTGGTGGTTGGTATTAAGGAGGGCACATATTGAATTTAGCACTGGGTGTGGTGCATAAACAATGAATCCTGGAACACTGAAAAAATAAAATAAAATAAAATATTAAAAAATAAAATAAATAAAACTGAAAACAATTCTAAAAAAAATAAAAAATAAAAGTCACCAGGATCAGATAATTTCAAACATGAGTTCTAGACAGATTTTGAGAATAGAAAATTCCAATAAAAAATTGTAATCCATTAAAATAAACATTAAAAACTTCCCAATTCACATTATGAAGCTTATTTAATTTAATACCCAAGCCTGAAATTGAACCAAAAAAGATTATCAACTCATCACACTAATGATGCAAACACTGTGCATTTTATTAAATAGGATTCACTGGAATATCAAGAGAATAGTCCATAGCTATCAAGTACAGTCTACTCCAGAAATTTAAGGGTAGTTAAATATGTGGAAATTGGTAAATAGTACATCAACAAATTAAAGGAGAAAAAAGCATTCCATCATATCAATAGATGCTGGAAAGGCTTTGGATAAATTCAGCAACTCTTTCTTAAAATATACACACATACATATAGTAAAATAGGAATGGAAGGAAACTACTCAGATTATAAACACAGGTTGTGCACAGAAAAGTAGCAGCAAATATAAATCTAAATAGTGAAATGCTATGGTAGCATAGCATAAAATTCTTGTTTTTAATTATTTGTTGTCTTCCATGGAAGAGGATTACTCTTCTCTGCCCCACTGACATTGTGACATCATGTGGCTAGGGTTTGGCCATTTTATCTACTTTGAATATAGCAATGAATATGACAGGAAGTGATTTATGTCACTGTGGAGCTGATGCTTGGAGCAATGATGGATGGATGATACAGGACCACTGTATGAACTCACCATTCCTGTTTTCCCTCTTACAAAAATGGCAAATGCCAGTGGAAAACTGGATCTGAACACTGAATCCTAGAATAAGAAGACAAAAGGGCAGAGCCACAGCTCACCCACAGCCTATCCATTAGCAAGTAAAAAATAAAACTTTGTTGTTTGTTGTAAGCCACTGAGATTTGAGGGTTATTATTGCAACATAACATAGCAAAATCTAAATAATGTGTAAGTTATGACCAGGAGTAGAATGATGCCAAAAACAGACAAACAAAACAAAAAGCAATCAACAAAGAAAACTTAAAATAGAGGACATTGGCTCTCAGGGCCTGGCAGTTACGGCAAGGAAATTGTTAGTGGATGCTAGAAAGATGGTCTGTCATGATGTAGTGGCCATTCTCAATATTATTGCCAGTGGTGTGTCCAAAGGCAGAGAATGTACCAAATGAGCTTACGAATTTATATGAAAAGTTTGGGAATACAATGCTAGTAGTATGTACTGGTTGCTATTCTCCAGGTGTGATAAATTATTTCAAGGAGGAGATAATTTCAGCAAAGAATTGGCTGGCTTGTAAGCATGATTAGAAAATGGAACTGTTCATTATCTCCAACCAGTACAAAATCAAACTGAGAAGGGTTCAAGAGCCAACTGAGATAGTTGTGTGAAAAGAACCAAATCAAGACTAGGGCCACCATGCTTTCTGTGAAAGCTTCTGATCCAGTGAGGGTAGCACACAGTTGGAAAGGATGGCTCAGCCAAGAATGACTATTTCATGACCTTCCTACAGGAGTTCATAAACTCAGATTACTCCAAACAAAGTCAAGAGAAAATTGGGCATCATTTTGGGGAAAGATGGACTACTAAAAGAGCCACCAACCTCCAGTGGCCATAGGCTGTTCCAGACTTGAAACAATTCTGGGGTCTCCAAGCTTCTATGGAGAGAGAACAAGATAAGGAAAAAAAGGTGCTGAGTCCCAAGGAAAGACATAATATCTAATATCCTTTAAGAATGACCAAGAGAAATAATGGAAATAGAAAGACATCTGAGAGGACAAAGCCTCTCAATGGAAAACAACAACCTAGGACAGTATTTGTAGGGAGCAGAGATTAGGACCCATCAAGAAATCTCCTTTAAAAATTGGACAGCCACATGGAGAAGGATGAAACTGGATTGTTTCCTTACATCACACATAAAAATAGACTTGAAATGGATGAAAGACCTAAATGTGAGACAGGAATCCATCAAAATCCTTGAGAACACAGGCATCAACCTCTTTGACCTCAACTGCAGCAAGTTATTCCTAGAAACATTGCCAAAAGCAAGGGAAGCAGGGGCAAAAATTAACTACTGGGACTTCATTAAAATAAAAAGCTTTTGCACAGCAAAGGAAACAGTCAACAAAACCAAAAGACAACTGACAAAATGGGAGAAGACATTTGCAAAGACACCTCAGATAAAGGTCTATATGCAAAATCCATAAAGAACTTATCCGACTCAACACCCAAAGAACAAATAATCTGATCAAGAAATGGGCAGAAGCCATGAACAGACATTTCTGCAAAGACATCCAAATGGCCAAAAGACACATGAAAAAGTGCTCAACGTCACTCAGCATCAGAAAAATACAAATCAAAACCTCAGTGAGATACCACTTCATACCAGTTAGAATGGCTAAAATTAACAAGTCAAGAAACGACAGATGTTGTCAAGGATATGAAGAAAGGGGATCCCTCCTACACTGTTGGTGGGAATGCAAGCTGGTGAAGCCACTCTGGAAAACAGTATGGAGATTCCTCAAAAAGTTAAAACAGAGCTTCCTACGACCCAGCAATTACACTACTGGGTATTTACCTCAAAGATACAAATGTAGTGACCCAAAGAGGCACGTGCTCCCCAATTTTACAGCAGCAATGTCCACAATAGCCAAACTATGGAAAGAACCTAGATGTCCATCAACAGGTGAATGGATAAAGAAGATGTGGGATACACACACACACACACACACACACACACGTGCGCACATACACACACAGGAACATTATACAGCCATCAAAAATGAAATCTTGCCATTTGCAAAGATGTGGATGGAACTAGGGGTATTATGCTAAGCAAAGTAAGTCAATCAGAGAAAGATAATTATCCTAAGATTTCACTGATATGAGGAATTTGAGAAACAAGACAGAGGATCATAGGGGAAGGGAGGGAAAAATGAAACAGGATGAAACCAGAGAGGGAGACAAACCATAAGAGACTCTTAATCTCAGGGAACAAACTGAAGGTATCTGGGGCAGGAGGGATGGGGTGGCTGGGTGATGGACACTGGGGAAGGTATGTGAAGTGCTGTGAATTGTGTTAGACTGATCAATCACAGACCTGTACCCCTGAAACAAACAATACATTATATGTTAATAGAAAAAAGAAAAGAAATCCCCCTTTAGCCAGGATTTGAGGTCCTCACAGCATTTCCTTTGTGGAATTTCAGAATTGCCATGCATTGGTGATGGCTTTGTACCTTCCATTCTTCCCCCCCTCTGTTTTCTACCCTTGCCCATTGGGAAAACTAGAGGATACATTCTTTTTTATCCTGTTTTGGTTTCAAGATCAAGAGGAACCCCATCCAAATAGGATAGGAAGGATATTATAAAATCTTGACTGGTCTCATCACTCAGAACTGGCTAGGATGTTTTAGGGGTTTTTCTTGGGAGAAAACAGATGTTTTTATCTTGTGAATGAAAAAAGGAAAAAATATTTTTGAACCAGGGGCAGACTGCCGTAGATTATATTATTAGTTCCAGTTATTTGCGAGCCTCCCTTCACTGACATTAGCCTTGGCCTTGTGACCGCTGTGGTCAATGAATGTGAGCGGAAGCCATTTATGACCCTTTTGGGCAGAAGCATTACAGAACAGCTCATGGTATGACCGCTGCTCATTTTCTTCTTTCACTGAATGGCGGGTTCCGGACAGATGCTCTACCTTTAGTTTAGACTCAGAAAGACAGACTTCCAGAGCTTACCACCTGTCAGCAGCCAGTAGGTAATGTGAGCTAAAAATAAACTTGCACTGCTCAAGGCCTTGCTATTTCTGAGTTGCTTTGCTGCCCATAAGGTAACTGGTAAGATGTGACTAATAGATTTGTATTCATGTGGTTAAAGCTGTTTCCATTAAAATCAAGAACAAAACAGGAATGCTTACTATCAACCATTATTATTTAATACTGTCTGATGAGTCTAATGAATGCAATAAACATAAAATGCGCTATGTAAATACTGAAAGAGGCTAAATTTTTTGCTAATAGGATCATTTCATACCTGTTGTCACCAAGAAACTCTAGTAAAACACAAGTAGAAGTAATAAAAGAATTTGATAAACTAAGTGGCTACAAAATAAAGATATAAAATTAGTAGTTTTTTCTATATGAGCAGCACACATATGAAAATGGAAATGAGGAAAATATTCCACTCATGATACTGATAAAAATTAGTTTGGAATGAATTATACAAGAGAGGAACAGGATTTGTATTTAAAAGATCATACTAGAGAGCAAAAACAGGATCCGAACAAATTGAAGTCTATACGAGGTTCTTGAAAAGGAATACTCTTTATTATAAAACAATTTTGTTCTCCTGAAGATAGTATATAAATTTAGTACAACCCCAGTAGAATCCCAATGGTATTTTTAATTAGATAAAATGCTCTTAAATTGATGAATAAAGAATGGCAGCATGAAAATTCTATATTAAAACTACTTGGGCGCCTGGGTGGCTGAGTGGGTTAAACCTCTGCCTTCGGCTCAGGTCACGATCTCAGGGTCCTGGGATCCAGGCCCGCATCAGGCTCTCTGTTCAGCAGGGAGCTCGCTTCCTCCTCTCTCTCTGCCTGCCTCTCTGCCTACTTGTGCTCTCTCTCTCTGTCAAATAAATAAATAAAATCTTAAAAAAAAAAAACAAAAAACTACTTAAGAGAGCTATAATAAAAAAAGGTACAGAGTGGCCTAGTATTGTACCAAAAAAATCAGTAAAAATAATAGAGAGCTCAGAATTAGGTAGCAGTGTGTGTGTGTGTGTGTGTGTGTGTGTGTGTGCGCGCGCGCGCGCACGCGCACATGCACACATACTGGTGTGTATTTTATTCTGGATAAATTTAATTAACAGTCTCATCACAATTGGAGTTACTGTTAAAATAAATTTGAGCCCTCTCATTTACATTATTTACCTTAATTTCAAAAATAAATTCCTGATGGATTAAAAGAGTAGAAATTAGGGCGCCTGGGTGGCTCAGTGGGTTAAAGCCTCTGCCTTCAGCTCAGGTCATGATCTCAGGGTCCTGGGATGGAGGCCTGCATTGGGCTCTCTGCTCAGCAGGGAGCCTGCTTCCTCCTCTCTCTCTCTCTCTCTGCCTGCCTTTCTGCCTACTTGTGATCTCTCTCTCTCTGTCAAATAAATAAAATCTAAAAAAAAGGATTAGAAATTAAAAATGAGTATTAACCATTTTAGAATAAAATTAGAGCACTTTCAGTACACTCATGAATTGGAGAAACATTAGAAAAATCTTTTAAACTAAGATGGGATATATGATATATATATGACATATATAGGTATATCAAATATATATCACACATACACACCTAAAATATTAGGGTATTAAAGCCTTAAGGTGTTATCAAGTGTGTTACAGTGCAAGAGATACAAAGTCAAAGTCATCAGACAAACAAGTTAGGAGAAATATTTTAAATTCAAATGATTAAAAAAATTACTATCTATACTATATGAAAAGCTCCCTCATAATTTATAACATAAAGATAATCATCCCAATAGCAAAATGGGTTGGAGACATGAATAAGCAATTGGCCAGAAGAGCAAGTGTGATAAAATGTTCAACCTTCCCCGGGTAGGCAGAGAAATGGAAATTAAAATTGTCATGATAATACCCATCAGAGTAGCAAAAATAAAAGTGTAATAATAGCACCTATTATTAGCAGAGATGGGAGCAGAGCAAGGGCACTCTCAGACATCACTGGTGGAAATGGGAAAAGGCAATTCATGATCTCTATTAAAAACTGTAAATGCATACACAATTTAACCCAGCAATGTCATTCCTGGGAATCTGTAGTATAGTAGTAGATTCTCCAGTACATAAGTATGTGTGCCTGTGTGTATTCAGTATCTATATATATACTCAAGGATGATTATTGCAGCATTATTTCTAATAATAAAAAGCTGATAGGTAATCAAAATTTCATTATATACATTATATATTTTATAAGAATAGTTGAGTGAATTATGATAATCCTTACAGTAGACTCTAATGCAAGAATTAAAACTTAATGACCTATATATACTACTTGACCTGGAGGAATTTCCATTATGTGAATTGCTAAGATACAGAGAATTATATATCACCAATCCCTTTAAAGATGCCTTCTTACATCTTGTGTGTAGGTGTGTGCATGCATATGTGTGAGAAATTACACCTACATGTGTATAACACATAAAGAGTTACAGGACAGGATAGTCATTGAAATGCTAATAATCATTCTCCTGGAAAGGTGGATTTCAGGTCACTTCTCCTTTTCTCCTCAATGTAGTGTTTGAATTTTTTTTTTTTTTTTTTTTTTTTTTTGGCAATGACTATGTTCTATTTCTATCAGGAGGAAAAAGCAATAGACTTTTCATCGTGGGGAGGAAGAAATTAAATGCTTAGAGCTATCTGGCTGAGTTAGGGATTCCTCATATATTATGCATAACGAGTAAAAACCCGTAAAAAATATTTAACTGTCTAAAAGATTAGGATTTGGTTAAATAATCATTTGTCTGTGAAAATACTGCAAAGTAACCATCTCAAATTACACTGACATGTAAAATATTCACGTTTTATTATTAATAGAAAGCAAAGCTATGCCACCTGCAAGAAAAATATATTTTATATGTATATCTAGGTATACATAACAATATATATTTATATGTACTAATGATATATAAACATTTTGAAGGAGATACACCAAAATATATTAATAGGGTTTATCTCTTACTGCCAGGTTTTATTTTTTCATCTCTGGTTTCTAATTCTTCCTTTTTTACATCATGTTTGACTTATGTCAACAGAGAAAGGACTGAATTTTCCGTGTCTTCTTCCATTGTCCTTCTCCCAGCCTGGGTGGGTTATTCTTCAATACTGAGGAGGGGGAGGAATTACCAACAGGGTTACATTCTGTGGGATGTAGAAAGGTGCACGTATGTGGAAGCAGGGGCTCTTGGTTGTTATGTATATATTATATATATTAAATATATATGTTTGTATGTCTTATATATTTTATATGTATGTTTTATATTTATACAGATATATATATTTATACAGATAAATATATATTACATATATACCATTTAGTATATATAAACCACATTACTTTAAATCTACACGAGGCATTTATTCTTTGGCCAATGTCTTATCACATCTTTAATCCAACGGCTTTCAAACTTGTGAGCTGAGACCCATGGAGAGAAATACATTTTACGGCAGAACGCATCACACCCACCTATGCATTCTTAACTGAAACCTGTATTTCATAAAACAATGCTTCTTATTACACCTGACCCTCGGGTACTTGCCCTGCCTTGTGTTCACTTCCCATCTCTCTTGCCTTTCTAAAGCTGCTGGTTCGGACCCACCAGAGTGATCCCATGACTCACTGACGGATTGCGATCGCAGAGCATACTTTGTAGCGCAGGAGGTCCCCCCACTGCAGCCACTGGCCCCTGTGTGGAGGCCACGCTGGCTTCCTCGAGCACGCCCCGTCTTCCCCTCCCCAACCACCTCCTCAACTTACTCTCCCATTTCACTTTTACCTCATCCCTCAGTTTTAGGGAAAAGAAAATGCATTTTCCCAGATACAGAAAACACGTTTCTCCCGAGGCCAAGATGATTTTAGGGATATACCTGTAAGTAAACACATTCTAGTTCTAGCCTTTTTTCCTGACTGCCTTCTCTTCAGAGCCAGTGATGCTGGTTTCCTCTTTATAATAACTAAATCTAATAGCTAACTTTTATTGAACTCATCATATGTTAGGCACTATTGTAAGAACTTGACATGTATGAATTTCTTTAATCCCCATGACAAGCCTATGAAGCAGTTACTATTATTATCTCCATTGGACAGATGAAAAAACTGAGGCACAGAGAGGTTAAGACCTTGTCCAAAGTCACACAGCTAGTAAGGGGAGGAACCAGGAGATCAAGCTCATTACAAGAAAGTCCACTCTAAAAACAGCCCAAATTAGAGTCCACTATCTAGTTGTACGGCCTTAGGCGGTTATTTAACACAGCTGGGCCTCAGTGTCCTTGCTGAATCTAACATACCGCCAACTTACATGCCACTAAGAAAGAATTAAAAGTATAAGTCAAGTCCTGACTTATATGCTTTCTCATCCATTACACTGGGGGGGTGGGAGGGGCTGCTCAGAGCAGACACCAGACCATTGCACTTTTCACTTCGCTTCTCGCTTCTCGGTGCTTTCCCCAGGAACTCCTGGGACCATTGGTTTCAGGGTCTCGCAGAGGGACTTTGCCATTCCTATTTCAAGACTGCTGAAGGTCATAGCAAAGTACTACCCTCCTCACGTTCCCAGGACGGTGTCTAGACTCTCTGCTCTCTGCTTGACCCAAATTACTAAATGCATAAAATGCATTCCACTTAACAACCTTACTTCCGCTTTTCACAGACACTGGGATGTGGCCAGAAATAGTCCAAACCCTACAATCTTTCATAGAGCTGTGATAAGTTAAGTGGGTAGTGTTTCTCCATAATTCCTCTCCCAAGCACTTAACACTGACATATGTCCCTCCCCCTCCCCCTTTTGCTCGCAGAATAGATCTTTGAAAAACTGTCACTTGTCTGTGAGGAAGGAAAAAAAAATCACTAAAATATGGATTTCCACTCCCACTTCCATATGTAAGTTCTTGGAGCCCCTGTCAACCTCCTGCTGGATGGAAGCTTCTGCGTTCAACACCCTGCCCCCCCGCCTTGCCTAAACACACACACACACACACACACACACACACACACACACACATGCATGCACACCACATGCATCCTCAACGCAATCACATGCATGAAACCTTCACGTGAACATTTTAGTTCCACGGATTCTCTAACTTGCATTTTCAATATTTTCGCTCTATCGTCTCAGGTTTGAGGGAATCATTTTACATGTGTTTCATGTGCAGCAGACCTGGCAATGGGTTCTTGCTGAAGCAGGACAGAGGGGCAAACGTGACAACCCCTAGCAGACAGAACCACAAGACCCCTGCTGACTTTTGGAGGTCCTTGGCAGACTGCCTTACAAGGCAACCCGAGCTGTGAGAAGGCTAGCGCTGGCTGCTGTAAGCGCGGTCCCCACACCTGAGGACAACTCTTTCTGGTAGAAAGAGCATGAGATCTTGGGTGAGGGCTTAGCACAGACGTCCTCACACCAGAACAAAGGTTAAAGCTGACACTATTAATTATAGCCTTTCCAGATAATTATTTTCTCTTTTACCCTGTTGGGACTGCTTCTGTTCTCCCAGAAAAGCTTCCTGGGGTAAACTCTTCTTACTTGTCATCCCCCTTTGTCTTCCGAGAGAGCACAAAGGTGAGACAGTGCAGCCCAGTCACGCCCGTACCTGCTCCTGCCTTGTCATCGTGACAGTGGAACGCGGGGCACTTGGACAGCTGAGAAGACGGAAGAACAAGAACAGGCAGATGGGAAGGGGGATGTTGAGTTTCCCGTGTCTCCTTGGGAGGTCTGAATTTTCACGCATTGACCCATGACCCTAGCTGAGGGCTCTCTACTCCTCTCTTTGTCTGCCCTCTCCCTAGTGGCCTCGGTGCACTCGGCTACATATCAAGTTGTGACTGGTTGGTTGTGACTGACGCTCATAGGTCCAAAGGGAGCCTGAAGGAAGGGACACACTCTTTCCTTAGCTATTTCCTTCACTCTTTCCTTAGCAATGACCTCACCAACCAGGTCAGGTAGCTTTTAGGGTCTTGGCTTGAGTCTCGGGTTCTGTGCGGCCGGGTCTGGCTTGCTCCCCAACACCAGGAACTATTAAGTTTTCCTCCCTTGGAGAAGCAAGCTGATACCCTCTCCAGTCCAGAAAAATTTTTTTCCAGCAAAGAGTATATTTAGTTGCTTCACAGATCCAGATCTTAAAGTGGTCCCCTCCAAAGGCAGTCAAACCCAAAGGTCAACTTTTAGTCTCTCCCCACAAAGGTGTCAGTTATTAATAGGATGTTTTCCAACTTCAAAATTCCAAAGATCCAATCTACCCTAGGAACCCTCATTTCACATATATTTTGTAGTATTTTTAACTTGTTATATTATGCGTCTATCTTCTCATTATTTAATATTTTTCTACTGTGTGATTCCCATAGACTGTCTGAAGTTTCATTGTGTGGTAGGTCAGTCAGAATAGGCTGGGTTAAGCTGCAGTGATAAACACTCCCCCAAATCTCAGTGACTTCAAACCAATTTTTCATTTCTTGCTCACTTGATATGTCTATTGTGGATCAGCTAGGAGCTCTGTTCCATTTTGTGCTCACACCAAGATCCAGGCAAAAGGAAAATGACCATAGAAAATTACCCACTGGTCCTTAAAGTTTCTGCTTGGAAATGACATGGTATTTTCTTTTACATTTCCTCAGGGCTTTAATCAGCACTAAACAGCTTCCGCTAGTCCTATGGTCTCACTAACATAAGGCGGGCAAAGAGATGGGATCCTGCTGTGTGCCCAAAAGGAGAATGGAAAACACTTTGTAGATAGCACTAATGATGACCACACACGGATGTAATGTAATAACCAATATTCCATTTTAGATATACATTTTATTCCCCAAATTTTGTATATGTTGAATGACTTTTTAGACATTTATTCCTTAAAGATGCCCAATGACTCCCAGTGAATTTCAGGTGGAAATGCAGGCGAACACAGTCATTTACGCTGACCTGGTACAAATCTTAAACAAATCATACACCACAACTAGTGACGTGGGTTTGTGTCTTGGCCTCTAGCATTGTTCTAGGTAACAACCGTTCAGAGTAAAGCAGCCAATAAAAGCCATAATATTTAAGAATTGTTTCTCTATTGTCTTTTTCAAAATAAAGATGACTATTCTATATGTTTGTATAGGAAGCTCTCCAGCATTGTCCGATCCAGAACTAAGACTTCACCAGTTTGCAAATTACCCATCAGCCATTTCCCCTCCTGAATCTATGCAATGCTTTGGATGCCCAAGGGAGCATGTGTGGCTTCAGGGGCTATTTTCCAATCTTTTCCAGATGATCCCACATGGAAACTTGCTCAGACACCTAGGTACATTATTACCTCCAACAACAGGGTAAGCCCAATCTAATCATGCTCTCCATACCCAGTGACATTAAACTTATCGTAATCGCTAATGGGCTCCTGGGCTAATCTCCAGCATTAACTTGAGGAGCCGGCTGCTATCCAAGGTAAATCAAGATACACAGGGAGGTAATGACACAAAACTTCATGGCAAAATCAAATGCAAGGACAGCTGTTGCCTAGAACCGGTTTTGCAACTGGTCTCAGTGTAAATATTGGCCAGACAGACTCAGCCGGTGACCCTTCTGCTTCAGTTATGTTGTCATAACCGCAAAATGAGAGACAATGTGGCACCACTTTCCATGTTTGGTGGAAAGTGCAGATCATATTCAAACTGTTGCTGTCCTCGTTGAAATACCCATCCTCCCATTCTATGTATGTAAGTGTACCTTTAATTACTTTAGTTATATTTTTGTATCATTTAAGGCCACTTTAGCCAAAAGGCATTCCATGGGTACTTGTGTGTGTAAGCGGGAGGAGGTGGGGGAAAGAAAGGAGGTTTTCAAGTACATTTCAGAAATACCTGATAAAATGAAGATACATGGGCTTCTTTACCATAAGACTTTGCAGTGCCTTTAATACGCTAATGTGATTGTAGATCTTTAAAAGGTACCTACAGTTTTTTAAAAAATATTTTATTTATTTATTTGAGAGAAATCACTTGAGCACAGAGGGAGAGAATGGGGGCGGGGCAGATCCCCTGCTGAGCAAGAGTCAGGTGTGGGAGTCATCCCAGGATGCGGGGATCATGACCTGAGCGGAAGGCAGACACTTAACTCACTGAGCCACCCAGGTGCCCCAAGGTACCTGATGTTTACCAACATAAATGACCACCGTACATTTTTCATTAAAAAATAAAAACCCAAAATATCATTATCATAAAAGGAAGTGCTCTGCCTCTTTCCTAACCTGCACGCACCAGGCAAACTTCTTACAAAGCATACTGAGCATCTCTCCTTTACTGTTATATTCGCCTTATGGTCCTTCCCAGACAAACCCATCAGTCCAGAGCGTGGAAGACCTGGCACCTGGAACGGGTGATGGCATCAGATTGGGCTGGGGTTTTCTTAAAAGAAATCTTAAATGACGGCAAGAAAGGGAGAGAAGAAGAAAGGAGAAGATCCTATAAGGGTAGGGGGTGTGCAGAATAGTTTGTGCGGGGAGTTGAATACAAGAAATGGGGAAAGAAGAGTCTTACGGAAACCTCGAGATGCATAATTACCTTAGAAGGAGAAGAAGGAAGAAAAGAAATATTTAAGAAATAATGTTGTGAATTATGAACTGGATCTTGCAGCATTCTTTGAGAAATGCAAGAAAGGGAAAGATAGAAACCACGCCTGGTTATTGGACTGTTTCTTTGACTGTTCACCGGGTTGAGACTGCCTCCCTGAGCCCCGGGATTTTTTTCAGGTTATAACACAACATCCCACACCAGTCTTCCAAAAAATATCTTCAAAGAATTGTTGAGTAACACTGCTTTTCAATCCTACACAACCAGGACTAGCAATAGGGAAGTAAATAAAATATTTCTTGCTTTTGGCCCAAGGGCCTTTTAAGATTCATAGAACAAGCAATAGAAACAATGCCGTTATTTCTTAACTGTAAAGATAGAAACAAAACTAAGAGTGAATTTTTGAGGATGAGACAAGTTTACATCTTAGAAATTAATCTCATAAAAGAAAATATCAGAGCAATACTTTCCCACCTAATTTTAATTGTTGCTTTGATCAAAACACAAATCTGTCAGCTCATATAAAGCCTTTAATAATTCCACTTGGAATTTACATTAAGCCTAAGCCATCTGTTTGGCTAACTATGGATATTAGTTGTGTTAACACAATCATTACTGTATCATCAGACTGTTAGGATTCAATTAATTAATGTATGTAAAACACTTAGAAGAGAGCCTATCATGTAGTTAGGGCTCCATACATTTTGTTGTCATTTTTATTAGTCATCACGTTAAAACATTTTTTCTTGCACTTTTTGCAACATCTCTGATGTTGGGAATGGGTGTCCTGATTAGTAGCATTTATCTTTCTTCCTTAGTGGTACAGAAGAGTGTTTCTGAGAATTGATGGTGCCTTTGATTGAATACAATATATGATTATTATTTCCCTTTCTCCATTATTTTTGAACACTTTCTGTGTTTTTCTCTTCCACGGAGATTGCCTTTCTTTTCATACCCTGATAGTCAAACACATACGGCATATATTGTAAGAAAACAAAGTACCACCAGCAGCCCCTCTCCCACTACAAGATTTGTCAGGGTGAAAGATATTTGTGGATAAGCAGGTTTTCAGGTGATGATACAGTGCCCTTTTATTATACTTGGGAAAATACTTGATAAAGGACTTGAAATAAACAAGTTAATCAAAAGAGAAACCTTAAGGCACAGCTGATACGGAATAGAACATTTGGTGTGATGAGCCTTGTAAAATATATAGACATTCTCTTAACCAACACTCATGTCATCAGTTTGCTGGGTTTACTAATAGGCTTCATTTCCTTGAATATCTGTATTACAAACTTTGGTACACGAATTTGTATAAATTAGGGGTCTTTGGTTATAAGCAACAGAGACCATCTCTTGCCAACCTAAACAAAAAGGGAGATTTGGGGAAGGGCATGGAATGGTGGAAAGAACATACTCAGAGGACCAAATTTAGAATTGGCCCCAGAGCAACCTTATAGATCTTACGATGTCAAGAATGCGTGGCTTTCTTTTCTGGGAGTTACTGCTAGACAAATTCAGTCTACCGACCTGCACTTTTAGCAGCTGTTTCTCATCCCGGCCAAAATCAAAAGTGTGGGGAAGGAACGGGTCACGTGCCCGTTCCTCTGTTGAAAGAGAGCAGACCACCGTGCTTGCAGTTTTACCAAGCTCTCCAATGAAAAAGAATAAATCTTCAAGGAATCGGGTACAATTATTGGGGGAATGTGTGGTAGATGCTGGCCTGCCAAAGCCCACAAATATCCACTACCAATTGTTTTAAGCTGTATTTATTTATGAGAGAGAGAGAGAGAGAGAGAGAGAGAGAGAGAGCAGGGGTGAGGCAAAGGGAGAGGGAGAGAGAGAAAGAATTCTCAAGCAGACTCCCCGCTGAGGGCGGAGCCCGATGTAGGGCTCAATCCCAGGACTCTGAGGTCACGCGCTGAACTGAAGGCAAGAGCTGGCTGCATAACTGATTGAACCACCACGGTGCCCCTGTTCACTCCCAGTCTGAATGACAACAACCAGCAGCAGTCACTCTAGCATGCTAAATTCCACAGTCAGTACGAAAATCCACTACAAACCAGAAAGAACCATAAGCGTCCCTTGTGGTCCTTGTACTCCAGGGGACACTGCAGCACCAGAAGTAAAGGAGGCTCTGAGGGAGCACGGCCTGCAAATATCATCCTGCCCAACCTACTGTCCATGTTCACACCCAACACGGAGCCCCATACGGGTGACATTCCAGGCCCCAGGGAAAAGTACTTCCCAAGGGCACCCCCAGTTCCTCCTTGCCCTCGACCCACTTATCCAGCTATGAGTGCTGTGTGAACGTACAGGTCAATCTCATTAGTTCATGTTCAGACTACTCAAATTTGTGTTAAGGCACAAGATGAATTATAGCTGGTGGCTTGACTTCCACACTAGATGAGTCATCACATGCAAGCACAGTCTTCGTGTTCCCAGGGCTTCATGAGTCAACTTGCTCTCCTGAACGTGGGTGAATGCTAGCTGGCCTCGTTTCCATCACCTGGCTGTCTGGTGTTCTAGTCGGCTCCCGGAGGCCACTTTTTCCTTCCTGACTCACCTTCATCTCCTTGCCTCAGCTTCTGCAGTCCTATTGATTACACAGATGGATGCCTACTCAGGGGGCACATGTTCGCTATGGAGGAACACAAAGCAAAGGAGAGCTGCTGAGCCTGACACCTGCCTTCTTGGCAGGAGCAAGTCACTCATTTTCGCAAAGGCAGCTGCAAGAGGAGCCTGTCCCTTGGGCTTGGCAGGAGCAGAGGGGCAACAAAGGCTTCATGGGGATCTAATGCACCAAAGTGCCTGGGTGGAGTCCTTCTTGTTTCCATCTGGTACTTTTTCAAGGTCTTCTTTATTTTGAGAGCATGTGCTGAGAGCTACCTTTGCCGCTTGGGCTTAAATACAATATTAAAGACAGCTAGATACCAATAATTTAGAAGTTGCCAAGTCAATGTTTTTGTGAAAATGGAGAAAGGAGATGGAGAGAAACGGTAGCAAGTTCTTGTTCAACATAGCATTTCAGCGGATGATCGGACAGCATTATTTTGATTTATGTTTTTGCTTCTTTCTGCATCAATGCATATCACATGCACGGTTCTGTTTATGGCTGGTTGTGCTCAGAGACAGGTCTGATAATTCCCAGAAGCATTTCCACAAGCTTACTTGTGAATCATGTGTCCCAGTTTGCACTCTGCAACCCAACTTGCTTCCTATCCTCTGGCTTCTAGGCTCGGGCTTTCCCATCCCTGACCTTGCCTCGCTCCTTAGACTTCACACCTGGCACCAGTTTTTAATTACAGCCTTCTATTGCCTTGTTTTTTTCTGCTACCTTTTTTGATGAGAGTTAGATTTTCCTTCTGGCTTCATTTCCATCATCCATCAGCTCAGCCCTCAGCACTTTTCACATCCCCTCTTTGACCTGAGAATGCCTCTAAACGGTATCTGCCTCAGCTCTGGGAGCAGAACCCGCACATTTAATGAAAAACAAAAACAAAAACAAAAACAGAGTGAGGAACTTCTGGTCTATTTGAGGAAACAGGGTTTACATACATTGGACAGCAAGATTTTAGCGCCCATGATAAATATTCAGAGAGGAAGGACACTTAAAGCCCAACCTTTGGAAATGATTTTGTAGGCTAGGGGTGATAAATGAGATTTATCTCTCGTGTAAGTTCCAATCAATTGGTAGCACCCACTGTGGAAAAGAATTCTACAGCTTCATCTAGGTTGAGCAGAACAGAGCATCTTGATTAGTGAGGTTGGCCTCGAACGAGGCAACACATATTTGCTCTCCCTGCTGTGATAAATGACTCACCGTTTAAAATTTTTCAAGTAGAAGATTTGGGTTTTTTTTTAATGAAATCAGTGTTTTAAGGAGATTAATTTGGCTCTGTATAGAACAGATTAGAGGAAGATAGGGGGTTTTCAGAGAAACAAGTTACAAGGCTCTTATAGTCTGGTCAAGAATTGACAAAATGCCCCCAAAGAGGGCAAAACAAATGCTATAAACTGGTGGACCATCGTCCTCTGGGAGGGAAGGGGGGCTGAGCCAGGGTCACGGGGGATTGGCTGGATGTGGGGAGAAGGTCACAGTGGCAGAATTAATGATTCCTTATCCCCTCCTAGGGAGGGATCAGCAGACTGGAATACTTGTTCCAATAGGCACCTGAGGGGAGGGCAATGGAAAACTATGCCCTGTGCCATTTGCCAAGGGGGAGTGTTTGACTACAACCTTCCCTGAGCAGTGGTGAGCGGGCGAGAGGTTATAGGTTTGGACCTCTGGGTGGGGCTGATGAGGAGATGAAGGACTGCTGAGAGTCTGTATTTGGATGGCAATAGTAAACAGAAAGAAATGGATAAAAAGTATTTTAAGACATATAAGAATTAATTAAAATATAAAGTGAATGGCATTTTGTGAGTGGCTGTGAAAGAAATGGAAAAAAATAGAAGTGACTCCCTAGTGTTAGATCTGAGAGAACAGAGTGGTCCCTAAGGGCTACAGAAAGGAAGTTGTGTTGGAGTATGACAGTCTGCTCCATCTGCCGCAGTACCTGTCTTCTCTTCTCCTGAAGAGCTAGAGCCGCACATTTTCAGCTGGCTATATTACAGTTAATGGAGAAGCTACATTTCCAAGCCTCCTTTGCTGCTGGATGCCCAAGTCTACAAGTCCTCATGAATGGCATATAGATAGAAATGACATCCATAAGTTCAGGATCATACTTTTAAAATGAAGAGATGTACCTTCCTCCTCCTTTTTTTTTCCTTCCTGCTGCCTAGACGGTATCTGAGTTGATGCAATGAGCCAGCTGAACCAAATGGGCCACGGCCACTCTCCGGAGATGAAATCGTAACGTGTTGGGAGCATCAGGTCCTGGATGCTGCCATGTGAGCCCAGGACTGCTAACACATGGGCTGTTACAGAGGGTGGGGCTGGGGGAGATCAGTCTCTTCTAATTCGCTATGACTTGGGGTCTTTGTTACGACATCTGTACCAATAAACTGACTCTAATAGGAGTGACTTCTATAAGGAATGTATTTAAAAGCACATGCCAGATAAATCCGGCATTTTGCAAAGAGATGACCGAGCTGGTTGGTGTCACCTTCCCAAAGATCAGAAAAATAGAGGCGATGCCAGAAAACTAGAGACAACCAGAGGAAGGGCGCAATTTTTTTAGAAGAGGAAGCAGGTGGGTTTTGCCATAAGAGCCTACCGAGCATGGAGCTGCTCCAGGCTGGGCTCTAGAACAGGGGGACCTGTGCGCATTTGGAACAGGAGAAGATGAACTGCAGGAACCAACACAAGCTCCTGAAGGACAAACATCAATTCCTGTAGACGATTTACATGAATCACCTCACTTGACCTTCACGATAATCTTATCAACTCTTTACTGTTATTGTTCCCACTTTACAGATGAGGAAACAGAAGCCCACAGGGTCTGAATTACTTGCCCAAGGTCACTGGCTATGAGTAGTGAAGCCAAGAGCCAAATCCAGCTGTCTGTTGGTGGAGCCTGAGCTCTGAGGACACCAGACGGCTCCGTATGGTGGGCGCAGGCATCTCCCTCTGGGAGCACAGAGCCTGGGGGCAGAGACTCCTGGTCATCTGAATACGGCCAGCTCCTGTCGGGGAAACAACAAGGTGCTGTGGACACACGGCAGGGCCAAGGGACGTCTGCTAAGAAGTGATGTACACGTGACATTTCCCAAAAAGGGCCGAGGGAGCCAGAAGCGGAGTGTTGTACAGACGGAGCAGACACCTATGTGACGGAGGGGAGAGCCTGGCTTGTCGTAGCAACGTGCGTGTTCTTGTACGACTGCAGGGAGGAGGGCAGCCTGAGGAGTAAGGCTGGCAAGGTAGATGAGCCACAGGAGAGTGGGCCTTGTATGTGCATTCAGAAAGTTTCGACTTTTGCATGAAAGCAGTGAGAGCCACTGAAGGATTTTTTTTTTTTTTAAGAGAGGGAGAGAGGTGGGGGAAGGGCGGGAAGAGAGAAAATCTTAAGCAGGCTCCATGCCCAGAACAGAACCCAACGTGGAACTTGATCTCACAACACAGGGATCATGACCTGAGTGAAATTAAGAGCCAGACGCTCAACTGACTGAGCCACCCAGGCGCCCTGAGCCGTTGAAGGATTTTAAGCAGGACATGATATGATCAGGTTTATGCATTACAGAGAACGTTCCATTTGCTAGGTAGCAAAGCCCCCTTCCTCCTTCCTAACAGAACTCTCAGCTTATACTGAGTGGTCATGCATATTACGGGGTTCTCCGGGCAAGGGAGAGGCGGTTCTAGAAAGGTTTCCTCATGCCGAACTGAAGCACAAGAGAAGAGATAGCCTTGTCGATCTCGGGACATTTGGGGGACTAGCTATGACACCAGAAATGGATCCGGTTATCAGCCTACTAGGCAGAGGATGAAGCTACCACATGGGGGAGTTTGAGGCTAAAAGATGCAGAGGGAAGTGGCACCAGAGCGATTTAATTTGCCAGGTTGGGGCTCCCTCTGCCTTTGTTGCTCCGGGGGAGGCGGGAGGAAAGGCTTGCTGCTGCCCACACAGAAGCTCACTCTGCCTATGGGCTGGAGACCTCCCGCTTGCCTTTCCAGATCCACTCGGTGTCATTTTCCTCCCAGTTACAGGACACATGAAGCTGATGTCCAGGGACTTCAGGCTTACCTGACAACAGGCTTAGCCTCTCTGCAGCTGTTTGTTGAGTTGGGACAACAGGAGCACCAGCAAGAGATCAGAGGGAGCAGGGGAGTGAGGCAAGAGTACTACTTCTTTTAGCTCTTCTGCCTGGGGACCCTGCCGAGGGTGGCCTCCGCAAGGCAGTTTCCAGCTCCGAGAAGGCAGACTTCCCTCCACGGTCCTCTCATTCTCTGAGATCTAGTAATGGCTCCCCTTCTTCCTCCTTTGGGCCCAAAAGGAGGAATAGTGCCTCCCTAGCCCTGAGCAACTTTACATTTCCCCTTGTGGTTTCTCTGTAACCTTGGGAAATAATTCCTTTATTAAACTCTTTTCCGAGTACCCTGGAATGAGTGTGCCATGGCTTTCCTATCAGGTTCCTGACTGAGTGAACACAGTTCACCCTGTGTTCATCGAAGGCATTTGAGAAACAGATGCCCATGTGAGGAGCATGATGAAAATCTGACCTCGAGCGAGGAAGGGGGAAGGAGTTTGGAAGGAAGCGTGCTAGACTACCAGGCAATCTAAAGAAGGTTTGGCAAGGCTGCCGGGGAGTTCTCAAGCCAAAGTCAGCCCTCAGAGGGGTCCCCTGCCTCAGTATTCCTACTGTGCTTAGTCACTGGCGGGGGCAGCCATGACAACAGTGGTCTCTGTGTAAATACCACGTCATGTGAGCACTAAGCTGCCTTCTGGCAATTGGAGGGCTATGAGGCACATCTGGTGGCCACCCCACTCAAAGTTCGAAATGTGCTTTCTTAGCTAAATAGTGATGCCAGGGTACCCCACCATGAAAAGGCTGACTGACCTGAGAATGACCTTAGAGGGTATCATTTTTACCCTATAAACTTATACTCATCAGCAGACGGATAATGGGTCTGGTAAGCGCAATACTAGATTTGGTCAGCATATTATATAGTGAATCTTCCAGGGCAAGCTCATGCTAATCCGGCTCAAGATTCACTTCTCATGACAAACCACCTTTCAGAAGGACCAAGACTATCTGAAGTCTCTAGGGTCGATATATCACTTCCCTGCAAAAGCTAGATAATCGTCGGGAGATTGCTCATTGAATGTGACACCAGTTCAGGGGGAATTAAATAAACCAAAGGTTTATAGCAGCCGGACAAGCTAGTCTGGTGCTCCATTCACCTCCCACAAGGATGATCTTACAGAGAGGATGCAAAGACTCAAAACACAATGATTAGGTACATCTACCATTAGAAATGGTGTTGCATACTCCAAATCATTGGCTAAGGCTCCTTCTCCATGGGATAGGGTTTGAACACCATTAAAATTGATCTCTGTATCTTTTGTCTCTGTCTCGACGCTTGACCATCACAGCCATCACTTCCCTTTGCACTAGCCCACCACCAGCTCCCAGCCATCCCAACAGCCTTGGAAACCATTCCATTTTTTCCATTGACTTTTTCCATTGACTTTTTCCAACACCAAAATATATTGGTGTCAGCTCAGCACTCACAAAATAGTCCCATTTCTCTTCCATTTCCAAATTTTGGAAGGCCCATAGTCAAATACATTAACAAAGCTTTGTTCTCCTGTTAGGGCCCTGAACTAGAAAAAAGAGCCTCAGGTATATTCCTTCGTCCATTTGGTTGTCATCACTGAGAGAAGGCACCCTCCAACTATGTTTTCTTGACCTGCGAATGGAGCCCTAGTGGTTCCTTTCTTCCTGGGATTGGCTGGGAAGAACTATCAGGAAATCCTATCCCTCTCTGATTCCTGCCTGTTTGAAGGGGTGACGTAGTTGGCCTCATCCAACAATATAGCTGGGTAATTTCTGCAGCCAAACTTCTGCCTTGTAGCAGCCTGCCCAGCCCTCTTGGCAAGGAGAAATCCCTTCTCCCAACTTGGAAGATGGTCCCAGCCATGATGTCATCGTCTCTGAGACAGCAGAGAGCAGAAACACACTTTTTGCTTTTCCTCTGATCAGACAGACTTCAACCTTAGCCCACGTTGCTCTTAATCTACTTCAGGAGACTGTGTTGATGACGCGCATCTCATTTTCCCATTCCACTTGGTGAGGAAAGGCTTGCTGCTGCCCCAGCAAAATGAGCCTTGCACGCCATGTCCCAAGATGACCTTTGCCTGTCTGTCACATCTACTGGCTGGAGGGGTATTTCCCAGGCCTTCTTTCTCTATTCCTCAGACTCAGAACCAGAAAACAAAGCCACAAGACTCATTTGTTTTCTGTCAAGTGTGGGGAGAGCAGGGACAAAGTTCTAAGAGGCAGGAAACGGAATTTTTAAGCTGGTTTTGTTGTGCACTAACTCAGCGGCCTTGAACAAAACATTTAATCCTTCTGGAATGCACTTGCCTCCTCCGGTTCAAATGGTAATGGTGACATTTGGCCTACTCACCTCCAAAAGCTCCTCAAAGATATAATAGGATTGTGGATGTAAGAAAACAGTAGGAGACACTGTTGGTAGGAACCCAAGCTGGTGCAGCCACTCTGGAAAACAGTATGGAGATTCCTCAAACAGTTGAAAACAGAGCTACCCTGTGACCCAGCAATCGCACTACTGGGTATTTACCCTAAAGATACAAATGTAGTGATCCGAAGAGGCACATGCACTTGAATGTTTATAGCACCAATGTCCACAATAGCCAAACTATGGAAAGAACCTAGGTGGCAATCAACAGATGAATGGATGAAGAAGATGTGGTATATATATACAATGGAACATCATGCAGTCATCAAAAAGAATGAATTCCTGCCATTTGCAACGACGTGGATGGAACTGGAGGGTACTATGCCAAGCAAAATAAGTCAGTCAGAGAAAGGCAATTATCATATGATCTCTCTGATATGAGGAATTTGAGAGGGTGGAGGGTTGTGAGGGGTAGGGAGGGAAAAAAATGAAACAAAATGGGACCAGGGAGGGAGAAAAACCATAAGAGACTCTTAATCTCAGGAAACAAACTGAAGGTTGCTGGGGGATGGGGGGGAGGGATAGGGTGGCTGGGTTATGGAAAAAAATAAAAATAAAAAAAATTTTTAAAAGTATAGTAGGAGATAGAAAAGACACAAAGAACTCTGTGGAGGCAAAGGACTGCATTTGATGTAGGTGACTTTTTTTAAAAGTCTTCAACCTTTAGGTGTGTTGTGTTTAACCCAAGATGTGGTCTTCAGCAGACCTGAGCAAACTGTTCAAAAGAGTCCCACTAATGAACTCCCTGGGTCCCCCCTCAGCTTCACATAGTGCACCAATATTTTAAGGGTCTTGTGACTTCCTTAGTCTGGGTCATCCAAGCCCCTAACATCTTCTGAGAAGCATAGGACTTGACAGAGAAACGCTTTTAATCCTAACACAATGGGATAGGAAGTATACTACTTAGGACTCTTATGATTTCCAGGGATAGAAATCCATCTCTAAATGCCCTGGTCAAGCAATAGGAATTTATTGGAGGTGGATAGATTCTCATAACTACGGGAAAGTTAGAAACACAGCGTGACCTTGGGGACAACTGAACTGGGGACTTGAGCTCTGCTGGTAAACTTTTTCTCCATCTCTCATCTGCCACTCTACACTTCATTCTCTTAAAATGATTTCTTTGAAGAGGTGCACAACATGGCTCCTTTGAGATGCCAGGCCTCATATCTCATATCTTTACCTCCAAAATGGAGCCAATGGTCTTCTCCAGCTTGAGAAGTTCTGGGGAATGATTCTGATTGGTCTGGCTTGGCTCAGATGGCTACTTCTGGACTAATCAACTAAGACTAAAAAGATTGGCTAAATTGAGTTAGGTCCTACCTTGAACCAGTGGCTGGAAGTCTATCTAACAGCACCTATAGGTAGGAGTCAGGGTCAGTGGTCCAGATATGGCCGCAGGGGGATAACTCTGTGATTTAGGGTCATTCCCAGGAAAGAAGGCATCATTGGAAGTTGTGCGGTCAATCTAATTGCAGGGTGTGAAGAAGAGCTGATGTAAATGCCTCCATATTTGATCTTTTTATTTAAATGAGAGTCACACTTGTCCAAGAATCACAGAGACTGAATGCTGATTCCACTGGGCCAGGCCATACTCAGAAGGGGTAAAATCTCTTGGGACCTTGTCTGGTTCTGTTAGATCAGTGTAGGCTCAATGGCTGAATACTCATGTCTGGAGGAACAGAGAGAAAGGGAACACAAATCTGCTCAGATATTTGTCAGTATTTCTCTAGGATTTTGGCTTCCTGGTGATAGAGGCATTGTCATCCTTTCTCCTCCCACTCTGAGCATCTTAAAGGCTAGTTCAAACCACCTGCTTTGTACTAATTCATTTCCATGACAACAAATTACTACTCTTTTCTTCTTTCCCTTCCTTTATCACTTATACTTGATAGGGCAGGGGTAGCAAATGTCAATTTATTTTCACACCAAGAATAAGAACTTCTGTGAAGAGGAAAATGTGCTTCATTAATAATTATCAAGTACTAGAAAAAAAAGAAATATATACATGAAGAAGTTGATCTTTTGGGCTCCTGGGTGGCTCGGTGGGTTAAAGCCTCTGCCTTCAGTTCAGGTCATGATCTCAGAGTCCTGGGATTGAGGCCGCATCCGGCTCTCTGCTCGGCAGGGAGCCTGCTTCCTCCTCTCTCTCTGTCTGCCTCTCTGCCTACTTGTGATCTCTCTCTCTCTCAAATAAATAAAGAATACCTTTAAAAAAAAAAGAAGTTGATCTTTTCCCCATAAGGAATACAAATTACATTTAATTCTTCCAAAAAAGCAATAAAGCAAATGTAATTCATTAAAAATGTAATTAATTATAAGTAAAGTCCTTTGGAATTATAATTAGTTTTCTTGAACCACAGCGTATCTTTTTTTTTTAAGATTTTTATTTATTTATTTGACAGAGAGAAATGATACTCTTGACACAGCAAGAGAGGGAACACAAGCAGGGGGAGTAAGAGAGGGAGAAGTAGGCTTCCCGCTGAGCAGGGAGCCAGACGTGGGGCTCGATCCTGGGTGTCTCCGGGATCATGACCTGAGCTGAAGGCAGTCACTTAACCAACTGAGCCACCCAGGCACCCTGCACAGAGTATCTTTTATCAAGACTTTGTGTTTCACATACCGAGACCGCACAGAGAATTTCACAGGAGAACTCAGTCAATCCAGAGTTAGGTAGAAAATTTCTATTTTATTCAAAGGTTAAAAAAATGACTTTTTTATATGGAGAACACCTAGAAACATCAACATAATCTGATTAATGATTATTAATCTCAGCAAAAAGAGTTACACCTCATGAAGTATCAATCACAGGGATGGGGGGAAGAGGAGAGAGTACTTTGTTTTTAACATAATTACTTTTATTTTTTTTGCTTTCTGGTAGGTCACTCTGGGCCTACATTCATGCAATTTCTCTGAGATATAAAGTGCTATTATGGAAACAAATCTTTTCACTGAGTCCTGGGTTTATATAAAATACTCGATCATTAAAAGAAAAAGATTATGAATAAGATCAACCTCATCCTAAAACAGTAAAAACAAAACTGAGTAGTGAACTTTGTAATGCTCAAGAGTCCTCACCCAGGAACTATAGTGGGTTGAATGGTGGCCACCTCATAAGATACGTTCACATCCTAATTCCTGGAACTTAGAAAGTGACCTTATATGAAAAGGGTTTATGAAGATATGATTAATTTAAGGATCTTGAGATGAGATTCTCCTGGACTGTCAGAGTGGAGGGGAGGGGGGCACTAAATGCAATGACAGGTGTCTCTTTAAGAGACGCAGAGGAAACACACACAGGAAAGGAAGCAGCAACATGTCCACGGAGGCGAAGGTCGGAGGGATGTGGCCACATGTCAAGGAAAGCTGGCAGCCACCAGAAGCTGGGAGAAACAGAGAACTCATTTTCCCCAGAAACTGTGGAGAGACTGTGGCCCTGCCAACATCCTGATTTAGACTTCTGGCCTCCAGCGCGGAGACAGAATAAATTTCTGTAGTTTCAGGCTACCAAGTTTGTGGTAATTTGTTATGGCTGCCCCAGGCAGCAGATATGGTAACCCACCCAGATGATGAAGCCAGGAGACATAAAGGAGAATTTAACTCTTCAGAAGAGCATGCCCACTGAAAGTGGATTCTAAAACAGCATCTCAACGCAACATAGCCTGCAGGGCCGGGCTGAACATCAAGTTCAGACATCAGTGTGGCGCCCTTCCCACTGGAGCGGAGGCACCAAGGAGGAAGCATTTACCCAGCTCTGACCACGCGTGCGACACTGTCCCAGAGCGAGGCCTCTGCATTACCTGGGAGATAATACGACTCATCACCCAGATTTGCCAGCCCACATCTGCCAACAGTTCAGAGAAAGGCTGCTCCCCCAGCTGGAGCCCCGAAGTGAAGAACATAGACATGTGGTGAGAATACAGTGGGACTGAGGACAAAACCACAGAGTTTCAGCGATCACTTATCACACGAGCACAACCAAGCTTGTCCAGGCTGCCAGGGAATCTCGTCCAAGCTTACTGACCTTACAGAGTAGTTAGAGTCATTTTCATCTTGGCAGCAAGAGAACCGAGACTCGGAGAAAAGCATTACCTTGCCCAGTGGCACACAAGTAGCATAAGGGAGAACCAGAACTGACATTCTGAACAACGGGGGAACCCATAAAACCTTTCAAGTAGAGGTAAGGTATAAAAATATGTTTTCGGAATATGCATCTATTGGTTAATCCATTAATCTGTGAAGTGTGGAGTGATTTGCAAGGAGGGAAAATGGGAAGACCACGTAGGTTAGGAAGCAGGGAGAATTCACGAAAGAACTACGTACACTTCCCCAGGCTGGCTGTCACACACAACCCTAAAAGGCTGTGCCAAGAGGGGATGAGGCATTGATCTGGCCTGGTTCAAGTACAAAACAGGAAGAGATGAACAAAAACTGGGAACCCACTCAGGAAATTACCAGAGAGTGCTGGAGTCAGGCCTGTATTAGAATCTTTACCAAGCCCCATTTTTTCCCTTGTAAGGTGGGGTAACCACAGCACACTCCTCTTCAGGTAGCTGGCGGATTAAATGAAGGGAGGCAGGTGAAATGCTTAGCACAGAGCCTGTACATGTTAAGGGCTCATTAGGCACTAGTTGTGACTGTTGTTATTTCTAAATTTACTTCTGCTATGGTCTGGGCCTTGCTTCTTGAGAATGAATCAAGCATTCCAGATGGCAACTCGAGGAATTTCTCACAGGTATAAGGAGGCTGGAACATTTTTGCAGAGCAATGCTCTTTACAGATGGTCTTAAAACCTCTTTCCTCTATATTCCATGTCCTTTAAAGGAGAGAATTTTTTTAGGGAGATAAAACCTCTTACCACCACCATTCCTGGCAGGAAAGAAAATGGTAGTCAGGAGAGTTCCGTGTTTTTCTTAGTACTCAAAGGAAGGAAAGAAGGAAGGAGGGAGGGAGGGAGGGAAGGATGATACACACTGTATTAAAGGCTTTCACATATCTCATTTATCCTTCAAAATAATACATTTAACCCTCACAAAAATTTAGTAGGGTGTCATGTTTCCCAATCAATAACTTCTTTTTTTAATTAGGTAAATGATCATTCAAATAAACATTCGTTAATTATTATTTGTCAAGAACCTGCTACTGTTGGCCAGGCAGATGCTGTCCTAGGTCTTGGGCACACAGTGGCAGCAAAGTATAGTCTCTTCTCCCACGGTACTTTTAGCCTGGTGGAGAAAAGAGGCTTATAAACAAGTAAGCAACATGTAATGACAGCTAGGAACACATTCTCTGATGGAAACAAATGGTGTCTTGATTGGAGAATAAGAAGGATGTTTGAGGAAGGCCTAGAAGATGAAATGGACCTAATCGTGCCAAGAGCAGGGCAAGGATGTATATTAGGGTGGTGATAGGAACAAGGGCGAGCCTTCTGGCTGAGAGCTGGCACATTCAAAGGTCCTGAGGCATGAGGGACATCTAACACCTGAGAGGCACTGGAGGCTACTGTGGCTGTGACACAGTGAGTGAGAGGCGAGTGGAAAGAGCTGGTACAGCAGAGGCAAGCACCAGATACCACAGAGCCTTGGGGGCCCTGGTAGGGAGTCTGAATTCAAACTCAATTAAATAGCGATGGAAGATTTTTTTTATACAGGAGAGAGATCTTTTATTTATATTGTGTATAACATACAATTTAATTTTTAAAAGTATGCTCTGGAGGTGGTGGGGAAGACAGAATTGGAGGAAAATAGGAGCGTAGGAGTGAAGACCTATCGGAAGTGTTCCAGGGAATGATGATGGTGACTTGGGCACAGAAGGTGACGGTGGAGATGGTGAGGACTGGATGAACGCCAAGTGCACCTATGAAGTTGATGTGGTTGGCCTGGTGGAGAGGCTGGATCAGGGACTCGGAAATCAAGGATGTGAGTTCTTCAACTGCCAAGAAACATATGTGGTGCTTATGTCTGCCTCCCCAAAACTAGCTCAGTAGCCTAGGGATATAAAAGTGTCCAATAAATGGTGACCTTAACTAACTGGATATGTTTCTGTGAATCCCAGAGATATTTCTCAATCCTCACCCAAGTCCTTGTCATGACAATCTTCCTTTGTTTGATTCATCCCACAAACAAGCACCTCGGGCACCATCTCTGGGTGTATTTAATGGCCCCACTGTTCTCTGCACTGGACATACTACGCCTGCAGCATTAAATACCATGCGGTCAGTAGGACTTTGATGAGACAGAGAGTGGCTGGAGAAAGGCCACTGAATGATGAAGAATTTGGGTAGCGTGTTCTGTGATAACTAACTCCAAATGCTTCAAGGGCTTGTAGAAGCTTCTAGTGTGAGGCTCCCCCTGCCTGACTTCAGGCACTAAAGTTCTGCAACTCAGATTCAGGCCTCTGCCTTCTCTCTGCCAGGCAGAGCCTGACCTGACTCCTAATTCTGGGTCTGAATTCCACATCTGGGAGCCCCCTGTAATTTCGAAGGGCTACAGACATAGAGACGTATCTCCTTTTCTCCCCACCACCATTTGCTCTCCCCACTGTACAGGAGCTAGACTGATACCACATGGCTCCTTTTCAGTGGCGCCATCCACTCCTCTTGAAAGAATGATAAAATCTTTTCTTCTCTGCAGCCAAATGCTTACATCGCTGGGTAGAGAAATTTAAATTTCTACCCAGATCAGGAAGATTAAATTCCAAGTTCTTTCACCTTTTCTCTGAAGAGGAGAATGGTAAATGTTCCAGCTCGCACATAAGGTTTGAGATTCCTAATTTCAGAGTTCGTCTCCCGTGGTACAGACCAACCACCACCACCCTGCCCCGACGCACGTGGGGTCCCCTGCCTCTGACCTTGTCATCCCGGGGGGGGGGGGATGGGAAAAGGGGAACTGCCACCAAAATATGCCAGACTAATGAGTCTACCTCTTCCCAGAAACCTCATTTTCACTGTCAAGTTAAAATAAATATAGATATTAAAAATGTACCTGTGACTTCAGAGATTACAGCTTCCTTCACTGTGTCTGTCTGTGTGTCTCTCTCACATCACTCACTCCAGGAGAATCCAGCCCCCATGGCTAGTGAGGTCCACATGGCAAAGAACTGAGGGCTCTTGCCATCAGCTATGAGAGCGAGCTTAGAAGCGGATTCCTCAAACCCACTCAAGCCTTCGGATGACTTAAGCCCAGCTGACATCTTGACTGCAACGCAAAGAGAAACCTTGACCCAGAATCACCTATAAAGTTGCTTCTGAATTCCTCCTGACTTACAGAAACTGTGGCATAATTAAAGTGTATTTCCTTCAGCCACTAAGTTTGGGGATAATTTATTATATTGTAAAAGAAAACTAATACCGTTAGCCAGAGTAGACTTCTGTCTAAGGAACCCTTGTACACTATGATTACAGTGTACAAGACAGTTGGTATAGAACCTTGCAAGTATTCAATTTGTAGTAACAACTACTATTATAAGATTAAGGTACTTTTTCTATATCACTCCAGAGAGCAGACCTAGAACTAACGGGAGAAAGTTACAGGGAGGCCGTGTTCCATTCAAAGAAAGAAGATTCCAATAATTACAAGGGAGCAATTTTACCTAGCCAACTAATGAATTCTCCAAGCTTGAAAGGATTCAAGCAGGGGAAGGAATTATGGATGCTGCACTATAAAATAACTTCTTGCATTAGGAAGGAAATTGAACTAATCAATCCTTGGGTACCCTTCCAGCTTGAAGATTCTGTAGTTCTACAACACAATGTGGCCTAGGGATGCTTGCTTATGGTCATCGTACCCAACTTCTCCCATCACCTGTGGCCATGAGCCCAAGTATGATATCAACTGAGGAGGTCATTGAGGGAAAAGGAAATAGAACAGAGGGACTTATAAGAAATATACCAGAGCACCAAACAAGAATCTGATGTCTACCTGAAATGTGATAGTCCTGAGATAGCAAGCTCCCAACAAGTAGGACATTTTAAAAAAAAACTAATAATCTTAAGATAAAGAGAATCAATGAAGCTGACCACATAACAAGTTAACATGAAACTTACAGAGAAACTGGGGTGGGGGCGGGGAAGGGATCCTTGCAATAAGACATCGTGTTTTGGCAAGCCAGTCCTTGCAGACTAATGGGAAGGGGAGCCAGGAGTCTCAGAAGGGTACAGTCAGGGAATGACTAAAACATGAGCCAGAACCTTGGCAGCTACAATCTCTCTGACGTGTACAGAGGTTAAAGAAATGATGATGGCAAAATTTCATGAATGTGGCAATTAAAACTAAGAACAGATCAACCTCAATCTGGGGAGTGATGTGAGCACACTTGAGTCCCTCCAGAAAATAGGAAGATGCTGAGTGCCAGCATATCTCTATCAAAAACCCAAAAGCCCATATAAAGCCTGAGCCAACAGACTAGCAGTTGTCAGCAGAAGCCATTGGCTAGAAGGAGGGAATCTTAGCCCAATTCCGCTGTTGAAATCGCTGGGAGAGGAAATATTGACTGTGTAATCTACAAAAAGATCAAAACAACTATTGCAGAGATTTAAAAAAAAAAAAGGAACCCCTCAAATGGAAATGGAGTGAGCATGAAGGACACAGGTATATAACCAATCCACCCTGGCATGTGTTTAGCTCCCCTGGAAGGTGCTCTGATCATCTTTAGGGAGTCAAATTCCTTTTATCCAAAATGCTTTATTGGGATCATAGTATGGTTGTGCAGACAGAGCTGGAATATTGAGGATTCATATAAACTTGGGAGTCTGTTCAATGTTGAAGAAGACGTTCTCCATAATACCCTTGCTGAGAGCCCTGGAGCCTCTGGATCTACCTGGGGCTTTCCCAGGGTGACCCCTGAAGGCTAGGTGTAGCGAGAGGCTGAGAGAACTTAAGAAGGTAATGTCACCACACGAGACCTTCCCAACAAAGACAAACATCTCCAAACTGGGACAAATGTTACATTTTCATTCTTGAGGCCATCATCTCTCCCCACAATGGGCTCAATGCTTCCTTTTGGAGTGTAAGTGATGAGGATAATGAGAAGAGGGTCAGATCGAGGAGGCAATTATGAAAAGACATCTAAACGCAGAGAGGAAGCTCCACCTATAAGAAGCACTGTGAGAATTTACACCTCTAACTTGAGCATGCGACATCACATAGCCTCCAGGTCTGTGTCATCAATCACAGGTCTGTGCATCACATGCTGTGGGGCTGCCCTGGTGGAGCTAATTATGTCTTTTTTTTTTTTAAAGATGTGTTTATTTATTTGAGAGACAGAGTGTGAGAGCAGGGGGAGGGACGGAGGGAGGAGGGAATTCCAAGCAGACTTCCTGCTGTGCACGGAGCTTGACATAGGCTAGATCTCATGACTCTTAGCTCATGACCTGAGCTGAAATTAGGAGTCAATTGCTTAACTGACTGAGCCACCCAGGGGCCCCTGGAACTAATTAAATCTTCTAAGACTCCACTGGTTGGGCTGTATCCATCTTCTCTGTCTCATGCCAGGAAGACCAGGACTCCTAAGGGGAAGGCCCTCAGTAATATTAATAAAAGACCCAGAACAAAAGAGATCAAAGACTCGTGGCATCCTCAAGAAACGCAATTTTACAATGAGGAGAAACTGCCCTACATTTTGGAAAAGAAAGGCTCCCAGGAGTTCTGTGGGTTACAGAATCATACACATTTCAGTCAGAATCCTGTCTTCACTTTCTCCAGTATGTGACCCAAGCAAGGGACATTACTTTTTGAGTCTCAGTCTCTGACCCTATAAAACAAGGAAATATCATATTGTTCCTAAGGCTGTAATGAGGATTAAATGAGTTAGAAGTACTTATCACTTTGCAAGCAGTAGAGGCTCAGTAAGCAACAGCTATTATTTGTATAGGTATAATACAAAGGTACCGCCTTCACGTTCAGTGGGGAGATGAAGGGACAACCGTTGTTACCCACCTCCTGCAGTGGGAAGACCCGTCCCCCAGGTCCCACTGACGACTATCCCTCCAGGTTTGAGAAGTGGATACCAGCAATGGAAAGACTGTATTTGAGGATCATTTTCTCCCACCATTACTTTTGCTTGACGCTTTTGTAATACCTAGAGTCCTAGAATCCTGAACGGGAATAAAAAATTAGTAAACAGCATTCCAGTTTATAATTGTGTGCAGGGTAATATTCTGCTACCTCAAGAGAAACTTTATGATTCTGGCTTCAAGTGAGCAACTTGTCATGGTAACAGTTTGGCAAAATGGTTAAGCCAACCAGGTTTGACTGTTTCTGACCTTGATTCATTAGCTTGCTATGTTCACTCACTCTTCCAGATACCGCTCATCATCAGTTCTATAAAGAAAAAATGATGGAGAAGATGGAGGCAGACAGCGACAGCGAAGGGCAATGGAGTGGGCTTCTTTTTTTCTTTTCTTTTCTTTTCTTTTTTTTTTTTTTTGACAGAGAGAGAGAGAGCATGAGAGCAGGGGAGGGACAGAGGAAGAGGGAAAGAGAGAATCTCAAGCAGGCTCCACACTGGGCGTGGGGCTTGAGATCATGACCCTGGAGATCATAACCTGAGCCAGAAGCTCAGCTGACTGAGCCACCCTGGCACCCCTGGGGTGTGCTATTTTAATTAAGGCATCCTCGGAGCTGAACAGAGAACTGCAGGAGGTGAGAGGTAGTGAGGCATAAGTGTATCTGAGGAGAAGCCTTTGAAACAGAAGGAAAAGCAAGTGCAAAAACTTGGAGATGAGTGTGCTGACACGCTTGAGCAAAACAGCCAAAGGTACAGAAGCTGTGGCAGCAGTGTGGAGAATGGGAAGAGATGGGGTGAGGGAGGGAGCAGGGAGACATTGTTATTCAAGATCATCTGAGAAGTCATTCAAGGATGTTCCCCTGTAGTGACAGCAGCTGACACATTGCAATTTTATTATTGTGGCTGCTGGGTTAAGAACAGATAAAGAAGGAAGGGCAACTGCATGGTGCTGTCCATTAAGTATCTGACTATTGGTTTCTGCTCAGGTCCTGATCTCAGGGCTGGGCTGTGCTTAGCAAGGAGTCTGCTTGAAGATTCTCTCCCTCTCCCTCTGCACCCCCTACCCCCATACGTGCACTCTCTCTCAAATTAAGTAAATAAATCGCTTTTTAAAAAAGCATAGAAAAGGGGTCACAGGCAGTAGTGGTAGAGGAGCACTATTGCTATCATCCAGACAATAGATAATAGTGGTATTGGATGAGGGCGGTAGTGGAGGAGGGGATTAGACATGGTCAAATTCTGGTCATATTTTTGAGCCCTTAGAATTTGCTGATTGATTTGATATTGGATATAAAAGACAGACATCTAGGATGATGCCCAAACTTCTTCTCTGGGGAACCGTGATGGTTAATTTTATGTGTCATCTTGACTGCCCAGACATCCAGTCAAACTTGATTGTGGGTGTGTCTGTGAGGGTGTTTCTAGAGGAGATAAACATGTTAATCAGTAGACAGAACAAAGCTGATTATATTCCCTAATGTGCGTGAACCCCATCCAATCAGTTGAAGGTCTGTACAGGAAAAAAAAAAAAAAAGGAAAGAAAGATTGACCCTGTCTTAAGGAGGAGGAAACTCTTCTTACTAGACTGCTTGAACTGAAACACTAGCCTTTTTCTAGCAACTTCCTGCTGTTTCTAATCTTTGGGTCGGCTTGTCTTCTATTGGCTTCTTAGTTCTTTTATCACCTAGATAACCAATTCCCTGCGTTACATTTCTCCTTTCAAATCCTAAGTGGTTCGTGTTTCTCTAGTAGGACAATGACTGATAGAATTTGGAAGTGCCTCAACCAAGAGTTTCATAAAGGAGTGAAAATTAAGCTCCAGCTCGCTGGAGAGTCCTGGCTGGGTGGGAATATCTAGAGCAGTGATTCTCAAGCCTGATTGCACATTAGAATCACCCAGAGGGGGGCGCCTGGGTGGCTCATTGGGTTAAGCGTCTGCCTTCAGCTCAGGTCATGTTCTCAGGGCCCTGGCATCGAGCCCCAGATCCACCTCCTCAGCAGGGAGCCTGCTTCTCCCTCTCCCTCTGTCTCACCCTCTACTTGTGTGCTCATGTCCTCTCTCTCTCTCAAATAAAGTCCTTTAAAAAAAAAAAACACCTGGGGAGGGTTTTTGTTTTTTGTGTTTTTTTTTTGCTTTTGTTTTTGTTTTTGCTTTAACAAAAAGCAAAACCAAAACCAAAGGCAGTGTTTGGTTCAATTGACTCAGTCTCCAGGCTTGTGACCCAGACATTAGTGTTTTCTTAGAAATTACCTACAGATGGCGTCAGAGGCATTTTCTTTCTTACTTTTTTTTTTTCCTGGTGTGATATAAAGAAAACTTTTTACTTTCATGTGACCACATGGCCTTGGAAAACAGACGTAGACCAAAGATCAGAGGTATACCCAGTAAAGATTTTTCTCCACCGAATTTATTTTATTGAGCCATAATTTGTATGCAGTGAAATGTACAGATCTTAAACAGATAGTTTTGTGAGCTTTGACAACTGCTTATACTTCTGTAACCCATACTTGCACACTCCCATCCAGATACAGAACATGTCATTTACCCTGGAAAATCTCCTCATGCCTTTACTCAGTTAATCCCAAGACCCTCGAGAAAACTTCTGTTTTGTTGTCTATCAACATAGTTTTGTCTAAGACTTCATATAAATGGAAGTTTACACTACATACAATTTTGTGTCATATATTCTACTCATCACAGTGTTTAATGACTCATCGATGTTGTTGCACATTTCAGTAATTCATTCTTTTTTATTGCTCAGTGGTATTCCATTGTGTGAAAAGACCACAATTTGTATCTTAATTCTCCTGCTGGTGGACATGAGAGTAGGTTCCAGATTGGGGTTGTTATGTATGAGGCTGCTCTAAACCTTCTAAAAAACTTAATTCATAATCATGCTGGTCTGTTCCTAAAAGGCTTTTATCGTGTTTTCTTTCTATTCATAGTTTGCCCAGAGTTTCTATAATGATAGCTGTTGAATTTTATCAAATGCTCTTTCTACATTAAGAGTATCACATTTTTTCTTTATTCTGTTAAAATAGTGAATTATACTGATTAATTTTTAAATGTTAAACCAACCTTGCATTCCTGGGATAAACTCACTTGGTCAGGATAGATTATTTTCTGTATTGCTAGATTTTACTTGCTAAAAGTAAAAGTACTTGTTTTGTGGAGGATTTTTGTATCTATGTTTATGAAGAATATCGCTCTATAATTTTCATCCTTATATATATATATATATAATGTCCTTATCAAGTTTTTGTGTCAGGGTTGCACTGAGTCTCATGAGTTGTGTTCACTTTTTTTTTTTCTATTTTCTAGAAGAGTTAATAGAAGATGGGTACTTTCTCTTTCTTAAATGTTTGATGAATTCACCAGAGGAGCAAATCTGGTCTGAAATTTTCTTTTTGGGAAGGTTTCAACTATAAATTTGATTTCTTTAACAGATATAGAACTATACAGATTTTAATGGCTATATTATATGCATTATTATATTATAAATTATATATTATAGGACATAAAATAATATTCTATATTATATAAATTATACTTTTTATTTAATAATTAAATTTTCTATTTTTTGTGGGTCAGTATTAGTATCTTTCAAGCAATTTGTTTGCAACTAAGCTGTCAAATTCATTGGCATAAAATTTCTCATATGATTACTATATTATCCTTTCATGTCTGAAATGCATGAATTGATATTCCACCTTATATTCTTACTATTAGTAATTTGTGTTTCATGTTTCTTTTTTTTCCCTGATCAGTCCTAGGGATATATCAACTTCATTAATCTTCTCAAAGAAATGAGTTTTTATCTTCTCTATTGTCTTTCTTGCCTATATGCTTTCTGTTCTTTCTGGTTTCTGTTCTCACTTTCTCTTTTCTGATTACTTTGGGTTTCCTTTACTCTTTTGTTTCTAGGCTTTTAAAGTAGAAGTTTAGGTCACTGACCTTAAAATGGCATTTCTTTTTTTCTAATAAAATATTTAAATCTAGACATTTTCTTCTATCCCTGCTCTGCTGCATCCCATATATTTTGGTATGTTCTGTTTTCATTATTATTTAGCTTGAGACATTTTCAATTTTTTCTTGTGATTTCTTTGGACCCATGAGTTATTTGGAAGTGTGCTGCTTGGTTTCTGAAGATTTGGGAAATTCTGAGATATCTTTTTGTTACTAATTCGTAACTTAATTCTCTATAATCAGAGAATTAAACTCTAACTTAACTCCTTTGAAAGTTAACAAGCTTTATTTGACAGCCCAGCATATACTTTATCTTGGTGTGTGTTCCGTGTGCATTTGCAAATAATATGTATTCTGCAGTTTTTGAGCATCATGTTCTATAAAAGCCAATTAAACACAGTATTGCTCAGATCTTCTGGATCCTTACTGAATTTTTTCTAAGTTTTCTATCAGGTACTTAGAAAAAGGTGTTAAAATTTCTAACCACGATTGTGGATTTGTCTACTGAGCCCTTTCATTGTGTCAGTTTCATGTATTCTGAAGCTGTTATTAAGTATATGCACGTTTAGAATTACTACATATTCCTGATAAATAGACCCTGTTATGAAATGTCCCTGCTTATCTCTTGTAGTATTCTTTGTCCTGAAATCTACTACATCTGATATTAATAAAGCCATTCTAGCTTTCTTATGATGAATATTTGCATGGGACATCTTTTTTCATAATTTCACATCTAAGCAAGCTGTACCTTTATGCTTAAGGAGTATCGTGGGGTGCCTGGGTGGCTCAGTTGGTTAAGCGACTGCCTTTGGCTCAGGCCATGATCCCGGAGACCCAGGATCGAGCCCCACATCAGGCTCCCTGCCCTTCAGGAAGCCTGCTTCTCCCTCTCTCACTCCCCCTGCTTGTGTTCCCTCTCTGGCTGTGTTTCTCTCTGTCAAATAAATAAAATCTTAAAAAAAAAAAAAAAAGAGTATCATTCATAAGCAACACATAGCTGGATCCCACTTTTATCCAGCTTGTTAATCTCTACCTTTTGATTATAGTGTATAGTCTATCTACATGTCATGTTACTGATACCAAGGGATTTGACTCTTATTTTGCTATTTGTGTTCTATTTGATGCATCTGTCCTTTGTTTATTCCTTCTTTGTTGCCTTCATTGGAGTTACACAAATATTTCTTAGCATCCCATTTTATCCTCTCTATTGGCTTTTAGCTATACCTGTTTATTTTTTTAAGAGGAACTACAATATACATTGTTAATTTATTATAGTCTGCTATAATATTTTTTTAAAGATTTTATTTATTTGACAGAGAGAAACACAGCCAGAGAGGGAACACAAGCAGAGGGAGTGAGAGAGGGAGAAGCAGGCTTCCCACCAAGCAGGAAGCCTGATCCAGGGCTGGATCCCGGAACTCCGGGATCATAATCTGAGCTGAAGGTAGAAGCTTAACAACTGAGCCACCCAGGTGCCCCAGTTATGCTTATTTTTAAAATGCTTTAAAATTTTGGGGTGATTTCTTTTGATCTGTCTTCAAGTTTAGTGACATTTTCTTCTGCATTAAGCCCATTCAGTGAAATTTTCACTTCATATATTTTTCACTGACAATTTACATTTCTTTTTATGATTTCTATAACTTTGTTTTAATTCCTCTTCTGTCCACACATAATATCCAAATTTTCTTTTAAGTCCTTGAGTATATTTATAAGAGTTGTTTCAAAATCCTGGGCCATTAGTTCTAACATCCCTGTCAACTCTGGATCTCTTCCTATTGACTATTTTTACTCCTAAATATGTAACCCATTTCCCTCCTCCTTTGTATATCTAGGAATTTGTTATGGTGTGCTTGACTTTTGGGGTGTTATTTAGTTGACAGTCTTCCTTCAGTAGACGTTGATTTCTTTCTGTCTTTCTTTCTTTTCTTTCTTCTCTTTCTTTCTATTCTTTCCTTCCTTCTCTCTCTCTCTCTGTCTCTCTCTCTCTGTCTCTCTGTCTCTGTCTCTGTCTCTCTCTCTCTCTCTCTCTTCTTCCTATCAGCAGTTACTTCATTTGCAGCTTAGACTGGTTTTGTCAAGGTCTGGCTTTGTGAGCACAGGTCTAAAGTTGTTCTCACTCTAGGGTTAGAGTGGCATATTCCTAATATTTGGTTATTCTGGAGTATCAACTAATTGCTGCGGGATTTTAGTGAAATTCACTCTCTGGTTTATCAGAGCCAAAATATCTCTGCAACTCGCACTAGGATTGCACCTCACAGATAGTTTTTCTCTGTCAGATCCTTGTCCTAAACATGTGTGGCTTAGTAATCAGCCAAGACTCAAAGAGATCTCTAGTCATAATTTTGGGCATCCTTTCTCTCAGGTGCCCTACCTGAAAATGCCAGTAGTCTCAGCATCCCTGAATTCTAATCTATCTCTCTTCTACCTAGAAAACCCATCCTGTTTTCTTTGGACTCCTTTCCTGTACCTTGATTTACAACACAGACCCAGGCAGACTTTTTTGCACATACTGACTTTTTCATAGGGATGAATGGGAAGTTCATCTTGTGCATTTTTCTTCTCTCAAAGATGATGTCCCTCCATTGCCTGGCATCTAAACAAAATCCATACGTTTTGTACAGAATTCTAGTGGTTTAAAGTAGAAAGGCTATCTGATAGCTATTTTTCTATTATGGCTGGAACTTAGAGTTGTATCCAGTGAGTCTGTGTTCCTAAGTTTTGTTGTAAGACCCTAGGAGTTTTGTAAGTCCCTAAGGAAGGAAGGGCTAGGAGGACAAGGGGAAAAGAAACCCCTAATAGTTAGGCTCCAAAATATCAATACTGGAAGAGCTTAAGAGCAGCAGTGAAGTTCCAGGGAAGGAGCTTGACTTTTCAAATGAATACCTCTTTCGCATAAAACATTAAGAAAATATCTATTGTTGGGGCGCCTGGGTGGCTCTGTTGTTAAGTGCCCGCCTTCGGCTCAGGTCCCGGATTGAGCCCCACATCGAACTTCCTGCTCAGCAGGAAGCCTGCTTTTCCCTCTCTTGCTCCCCTTGCTGTGTTCCCTCTTTAGTTGTATTTTTTAGTCAAATAAATAAAATCTTTTAAAAAAGAAAAAGAAAGTATCCATTGTCTATTTCAGAATTAAGGATGACTTGTTGAGGGACAATATGGAGGAGATAAGGCTTCCTTAGCCTATTTGAGACATGACTTCTAAACACCTGTTCTTTAAATAGTATGGTAGGCTGGAGAGTAAAATGAAATTTCAATTGATTAAAGAAAATAAAGCAAATGTGATCTTTCCTTTCTTTAAATATTTTATTTATTTATTTGTTTGTTTGTTTATTTATTTATTTAGACAGAGAGAGAGGGAAGGAGGGAGAGGGAGAGAGCAGGCACAAGTAGGGGGAGTGGCGGCAGAGGGAGAAACAGACTCCCTCGTGATCAAGGAGCCCAATGCAGGTCTCGATGCCAGGATCCTGAGATCATGACCTGAGCTGAAGGCAGAGGCTTAACTGCCAGAACCACCCAGGTGCCCCGAGAAGGTGGTCTTTCTTATACACAGTGTTAGGAGAATAAGTTTCAAATTCTCTAAAGAACCACTTGCAAAGACAATTAGTTACATGAATCTCTGCTATGGCCATCTGCCATCATGAGATATTCAGTTCTGATCATGAGAAAATTTTAAAAACCACTCGAAACCTAACCAAAGTGTTCCTATAAACTCTTGAAAATCACACTAGCAATGATTAAGAAGAGGGGTCTTTCGGTGTAAAACTGAACCATAAACACTGAAAGGATTACATTTCTTTAGTGTACTTAGAGAAATAAAGAAGCAAAAGTGAGACTGACCTCCCTTTTTCCCATGTATTTATTCATCTGCAATAATTATCTTACTGATAACTACAACAAAATACATTTTGTAAGCTACCAGGTAAGCATACAATTTATAATTCATAAAAAATCTTTTTTTTTTTCATCTTTAAAGGAGAGAAATGTCTATTTGAAGGCATTCAGTCCTGATCCTAAGTTTTTAAGCTCCTTGAGAACGAGGAAATCCACTCTGGCTCATTTCGTCAATGAAAGGATTTTATTGTAAAGAGAATTAAACAACTAAAGTTGTTAAAGGAGGCCCAAAGATGAAGGATTGGAAGATGACAGTAACAATGAGGAACGTCTCCAGGTGGGCTGCCGAGCTGCCTCAGTGAACCCTCAGAGCACCCCCCCCCCCCCCCCCGCTGCAGCTGCCATCACAGCCCAGCATTGAACATTACCGCCAGCAATTCTGGGACCGCAGCTTCGACAAAGTGGGGAGCTCTGCCTTCGTCCTTGCCGGATGGATTCTGTGCAGAACCTGCCTCCTGCCGCTGCCAACTATCAGACAGTTTCAACACAGAGAGTTCTGGTTGGCGGACCCAGGTTCCGTGGTTGCACCCTTGCTACATGAGAGGCTGGGAAGCTAGGCCTGGGCTTCTCTACATCAGATGGGAGATCACCCTAAATGCATGCACAAATTTCATCCACAGGTGTTAGGCATAAGCCAACAAATAAAAATATGAATAAATAAATAAGGAAGGCAAGGAGGAACCTTATAAATTATTTGGATCAACTCTCCTCTTTTAGAAATTTGAGGAAACCAAGACACACGGACAGGAAGTAACTCATCACCGGTCTACTCCTCTCGCTCTAGATTCACTTTTCGACTCTCAGGGATGACAAGTACCTTGGGTACTCTTTTCTTCCACTTGTGCAGAAGACACCTTCAACTGACTACAGTACACATTTTTGTGGCCAGCTGTAAGGCTCAGATTGGGCCTTGCAGATGTTCTCCACACAGCCCCTGGACCAGCCACAGCCACAATTGGCACAAGAAATGAAAACTATTTGCCATCCTCATATTGCATGAGGCTGATGGTCACTCAACAAATTCTTAAATGAATTGATGAGTAGAATAAGATTTAGTATAATTAACACTCTTGGGAGTCCACAAAAGATATTTTAAATTATTGGTCAGACGATTTCCTTGAGACTTCATGCTTATTACCCTCAGTTGTCTCTACTTTGGTTACTGGCACAGAGTCATAATTTGTTTATAACTATTAAAAAAGACCAGGCTGCAACTCGTTGTCTTGCCAACAATAGCACCAATCTGCCCATTCATTCAGATGAGTTTTCTCTCTTGGCTACTATCAAATGTCCAAGTGGACGAGATGATGGTTTGGGAGGTTTCCTTCTGGTAGGGGAGGCAATAACCACCCAGATGCTGCTATACTCCTGTCATTTCCCTTTGGAAGTGGGTGGATGGCTAACCAACTCTCCAGCTTCTGTCACTACTAAAATCCAGTGTGGGTTTCACTACACTGTATTAGCATGCATCAAATACAGATATGAAGCAGGAGTGGTTTCCTACTTAGATAATTCACTGAGTATAATGTTTGTATAACACGGTCATGGGTTTTTGTTGTTTTTTTTTAATAAGTCACGCTGCTGGATGCAAGTGGCAGAAATTTCAATTTAAAATGGCTTAAAAAGAAGAAAAAAAAATAATTTTATGGTCTCCTTGACAGAAACATCAAGGGGCAGATCTGCATCTAGGGACTCAAATAAGGTTACCTCCAGACTTTGCCTTCTTTAGTGTTAGACCTTGTCCTCAGGTGTCATAAAAGAGCTACTGGAAGCTCGAAATCCCCACTCTCCCAGGCTCAAATACAGTGGAATAGACAGCACTTATTGGGAGTTTCTACATAAGTATCATTTTTCCCTCCAACTGCAACAACTTGGTTCATGTGAACATTCTGGAACCAGTTACAGTGGCGTGGGTGATTCAGCACTCTGATTGGCCAAGTCTAGATCACATGTTGCATCCTGTATCTGAGGGGTTGTAACCAATACTGTTAAGCCTAAAAATTGTCAATGACCCCTATAAGGGCATCCTCAGACACTGTTCAGCAGGTAAGAGAAAGCACACTTGAAATGAGTTTAATGAAGGAACTACACATGCTGCATGAACAATGTTAAGGAAATCAACAAGGGATGGAGAAATGCTCAGAACTAGGAACACTGGGAAACCATCAGCACCCCTGGGGCTGAAGGGCCAAGGAAGGGAGCTGTTACTGGGACTGGGTGAGAGGCGTAGCCCTGAGTACGAGCCACCACTCAGAGCTATGCCCGCTTGTCCAGGAATATAACCATTACCAAGGCACAGCCCGGAAGGGAGGGAGTAGAGAGACTAAATCCCTCCACCCTATCTCCCAACTCCTGACCTCCTTCTAGAGCCTCCCGTTGGCCAACATAATCTGAAGCCAGAGGGCAAGGAGCTAGGGTGACAGTCTGCAGAAGTCAGCCTCTAGGCATAGAGAGCAGAGTGAGAAAGGGCTATAGTGTGGATCTGGAGAAGTGAACTAATAACTAGCACCTCTATTTTCTCTAAACCAAGGGTTAGCCAACTAGAGCCCATGGATCAAATCTGGCCCTCCTCTTGTTTCTACAAATAGTTTTATTGGAATACATGCAATAAGCAAACCTTTATCTACTTATTGTCTATGGCTGTTCATGTGCTATAATGGCAGAGCATTGTGAGAAACTGAGATACGTGCTAATTCATGCGTGTGTGTTTCCCCCAACACCAAGCAATCCTCTGACACCAACTGGATGCCCTATCATTCAATTCAACTCCTACCCTACCTAAAGACAACATCAGATCCCTTCAAGTCCCACTTCAGACGCCACTTGGAGGTCCAGTTTGTCAACTCTGCTGCTGACTTACCAGCTATAGATTAGAGGTTCCAAAGACTCTTCTTTTGCATTAATTTGCTGGAGAGGCTCACAGAACTCAAAGGAACATTTTACTTACAGGATTACCAATTTATTATAAAAAGGCAGAACTCAGGACCAGCCAGAAGGAAGAGATATGCAGGGCAAGGTGTATAGGAGGGGCACAGAATATCTATGCCCCTCTGGACATGCCCCTTTCCCCACATCTCCATGTGCTCACCAACCCAGATGCTCTCCAAACCTCATCTTTTGGGTGTTCATGGAGACTTCATTATATAAGCATGACTGATTAAATCATTTCATTGGTGTTCGAACTCAATCTCCATTCTTTCTGAAGGTTGGGGATTGGAACAGAAAGTTTCAACCCTCTAATCACATGGTTGGCTTCACCAGAAATGAGCTTCCATCCTTAGAGGAAGTACATAAGTCACTTCACTAATATTACAAAAGACTTGTTGCTTTCATCATAGGAAATTCCAAGGGTTTTAGGAGCTCTGTGCCAGGAATGGGGACAAAGGCCAAATATACATTTCTTATTATAAATCACAATATCACAGAAACTATATGGCCCACAAAGCCAAAAATATTTACTATGTGGCCCTTTACAGAAAAGGTGCACTGACCCCTGGACTGGACCAACTCACCCACTATGCCTCACACATACAAGATAGTCAAACAAATTTGTGCTGAATGAAAAAAATGAATGAAAGAGTGAAAGCTTTGCCAAAAGTCACAATGTGAATGATCCTGGCCTCAGCCCCATGAGGCAACTGAGATTATAAGCCCCCCAAGCCTCTTCCTTTTATTCCATAGCTCCTTAAAGAGGTTTACTCCTTTCTCTGTGTCTACTGCTACAGTCCAACCACCACTGTAACTCTTTTTGATTTATGCTGTTGCCTTGTCCCATGGTGTAGCTGATACTGTCATTTTCCTTGGCTACAATATAACTGTTGCCTCTTCTAGCGATCTGGAAGAGGGTATGCTCCTAGAAGACGATTACATCTTTTAGACACCAATGGGAGCTTTCTCTTTTCATTTTTATGTCCCTTCTTTGTACTAACTTGGAACAAGAATGTCAGAGGTTAATGGTTCATTGCATAGCCTCATCAGGTATCATATTAAAAACTTTCTTTCCCTCCCCAGGAACAAGGGCAGCAAGGTGGAATTCAGGGGCTTGGATCCTTTCCTCTCTCAGGGAGAGTTCCTGATGTACTTGTGGTGCTCTTCACAGAACTTGAGACCCTCTGCTTCTGTTCGGGAGTGTTAGCCTTAATGCAGCAGCTCTGAATTGCCATTACCCACACATGAATTCATTCACTCAACAGGGGGTCTTCCAAGGGTCTGCCAACAGTTATCTTTTCCTGGGCCATAGTTTTTGATGTGGGATGCAGACTGGCCCCTACTCTGTGACCTGACTATGATTCCTGCCTTTATTTAAACAGGCATATGGGGGCACCTGGGTGGCTCAGTTGGGTGAGCATCCAAATCTTGATTTCAGCTCAGGTCATGATGTCAGTGACCTGAGATGATGTGAGTGTGGTGAGATGGAGCCCCGCATTGGCCACCACACTGGGCACGGAGTCTGCTTAAGATTCTCTCTCTCCCTCTGTGCCTCCCTCTCCCACTCGTGTGTGTTCTCTCTAAAAACAAAACCAAACACAAACAAACTAGATGGACTACAGGGCAACAGTGATAAAGATGGATCATCTATGAGCAGCAGGGCACATGGCCAGTTAAGCCCAAATTAATCCAACACACTTAATGACATATCAGTTGGTGTTCTCTAGAGAAACAGATACACATTTATATATACACACGCATATATGTACACACTCACACATATGCAGGTAGGATTTTTTTATAAGGAATTGGTTGAGAAGGAGGCAGGGGAGTCCCACAACTTGCTGTCTGTAGCCGCACACCAGGAAAGCCAGGGGGTGTCTGGAGGCCTGAAAGCTAGAGGGCCAACGCTGCGGACTCCAGTCCTGGTTGGAAGGCCTGAGAACCAGGAGCACTGAGGGAGGAGAAGGTCAAGAAGGGAACTGAGGCAAAGACAGAGGGCATTCTTCCTTCCTCCACTCTTTGTTCTGTTCAGGCCTTTGGTGGGTACCCGATGACCCTCCACACTGGGGAGGTCTGGCCATGTAGTCCACCAATTCAGATGCTCGTCTCCTTGGAAACAACCTCATAGACACAGTCAGAAATAATATTTAAACTGATACCCAGGAAGCCTTTAATCCAGTCAGGTTGACACATAAAATTAACTATCACAGATGGGCGCTGTCTCTCATGCTGTCTGGAAATTGGACGTGGAGTGGAGGTTAGGCTATAAATGCTGCAGTTGCTGGGTTTTACCTAATGTTAATAGGGTTTAGAGGGAGGGAGAAGGGCTAGTGGAAGGGGTGGGGGTCAGGGAGGCTCTGAATCATCTTTAAAGACTTCTGTTCACAGGTGGGGCTGGGAGACCAGTTGGGTGCCTGGAGAGAGGAGGGGAAGTGGGGAAGAAGCCAAAAGGGAGAGCAGCCGGCTAAGACAGGAGGCTGGAGGTCCTACCCGCCACCGTTGGCCACAATGCCCCTGGCCTAGGGCTGGTGAACTCTCCAAACCGGGGTGGTGAGTAAAAGGAAGGGACAAGTCTCCTCTGAAGGGATTTCTCAGGAGGGCAGCAGGCAACTCACTGCCTAGTTTTGGCAAAACTCCTGCGTGGGCCTGGTTTCCTAATATGCCCACTGCTACTAACAGTCCCTCACAATCTCCTGAAGAGAGAAGGCAGCCCTGCCCTTCCATCTGGTAAGGATAGACACAGGAGTCTGCGACCCAGAGACAGGCCTCACCCAACCTCCCTGGCAGGCTGCTCTCAGACCTCCGACCTCTAGAACTTTTTGAAGCTCAGCAAAGAAGGGAAGTCCATTGAGAACAGTCTGTAAAGCAGCCCCCTTGGGACCCAGATCTCTCTTCTCCCAGAGAAGGAAATGCAACCATAGGAAGAGGTGCCTTTATGGTTTACACATGACCATCCAGTGTTTTCCTTGGGGCTGGAACCCAGCTGACTGCCTCTGACCTCTAATGCTCTAAAACAAAACAAAACAAAACAAAACAAAACAAAAAACCCAAAAAACAACAAAAAACACAAAAACAACAAAAAACCCTGAGAAATGGGCCAAACTGGATAACAGCACTCTCACAAGCATCCTCATTACAAATCCAACCACACTACTACAAGAAGAGAAAATCTCATGGTACTTAGAGGAAAGAGGACTGAACACATTGTGGACTGATGGCCTATGGGCCCCATCCAGCTCTGTGTCCGTTTTATTTGGTCTGCACAGGATCTGAAAATAGCTGAAGTGTCAGCTTTTCCAATTTGAGGTACTTAAACTCAATGTATCAGTTTCTGAATTTCCCTGGGAAGCTGTGGCAGCACCTCGCCCTCTTCTCTCTGGCGGTACTTCCTGGGGGGGCAGCCGCTGCCTCCCTCCAGGGCGGGGTGCTCGCCACTCCTCGCCGTGTCCTGGTTGGCAGGGGAAGGGGTGCCCTGACTGCCTCACTCACTTAGACTACCTGCTGGCTGGGACAGTTCTTGTTTGTGACCTCTGAGTATGGAAAAGCACAAGGGCCTTCTGCAACTGTTTTAGAGAACAAGAGAGGAAGAGGCTGACTCTGGACGGCAGAGAAAGGACTAGCACTCACACTGGAAAATGGGTTGAGGAGTGGAGGGAGAAGCTTTCTCAGAACGTGGACTGCAGCTCAGTGTCAGAATGAATTTTGGGCGCTTCTCCTGAAATGGTCCCAGAAAGGATTTGGATACAGAGGCCCATCCATCAGGGAAAATGAAGAAGGCGTTCTTCCATTCATTACCTTGGAAACTGGACTCTATCCCTTTTAAAGAATGCTTTGGGAATGCTTAGATTCAATAAGATTCTTTTAAATTGGATAACACAGTCACAGAAAGTGTTCAAAGGCGCATAGCTGACTGCCTCTCATGCCTCAGCTCCCCTCTGGGGGGCAACCATAGTGCCTTGTTTGTGTCTTTCCAGAAATGCTCTGTGCATATGACACTCACATAGTTTTCCTTATAGAAGGAACAGCTCACTGTAAAGAGAGAGAAGAACGGCCTTACAGAGAGATTTTCAGATTTACTCCCCCCACACACTTTCACCAGTCCCTCCTCCTGGGACTCCAAGCACACACATCCGATCATGTGAATCACCTACGTAACACACCCCCCCATGGTTTCCCGTGGTTCCTAGAGTAAAGGACAAACTCTAGCCTGGCTCCCAAGGATCCGAGTCACCTGGACACTGCCTCCCCCGGATCACCACTTCTTGGCAGTGTAGTCTTACGTTCCTTGTTCCAGCCAGACCGAAGTCCTGTGTACTTCTTGCTGGGAACCACACTCTCCCTTGGGCCCCTTCAATGGTACGTGTGGCTCCATTTGGCTCACTGTTCACTTCCGCTTCTCATTTACCAAACGCTCATTCACCGAGGCCTTCTTGGACATGTAGGCGGGGTAAGCGTTGCCCCCCTACCCCCACGTCTGCATGCCAGGTTGTAAGACTCCCTACAGTTTAAGGTAATTGCTCCCACCTCGGCCTGTCTTCCCAGGCAGGCTCTGGGGGGGCAGTGACTCGCCTGTCCACTCATCTCTGTGTCTCTGGAGTTCAGCACATGTCTGCCTTATAGAGAAGACACTAACACACGGTCACAGAAGCAATGAAGAAGGATCACTACAGAGGACAGGAAAGGTCCCAGGCTTACTCAAACCCCACTCCATTTCTTGACAGAAAGGTATATCGGGAGTTGGTTTTTTCAGAAGCAAGAGAGCGCTTTTATGTTAAGAACATAAATTCCAAATGTCCATATTCTGATATTTAAAGATAAGTCACACTGTACCAGACATAAAATGAGGATTTCCTTTGCTCTATCTGCTGCTTGGCTCTGAAAAGCTTTGATCTTCTGACAAAGGACTGAATTTGCATTAAACAGCCACTAAACGGATCATAATTTTCTGTGCCCAGAACAACAAAACAACAGATGTTTGGAAAGGGCATTTCAGGAAATGAAAAATGATTTATAAGACTTCAGCAGTGCCAATAATTTTGTGCCCCCAAAACAATCATTAAAAACAAGACAACAGGCCCAAAATAGAGATGTTTATGCTCAGCCGCACATCACGCAACCAGACTTAGTTACACTTTTGGCTCTCCCAGGAATGCAAACTTAAACCAACCAGGATTCACCTAAACGGTGTACTTTAAGTATTCTGCCTAATAGACCCTGGCCATCCCCTAAAGGAAAGTAAGTTTGCAATCAGCAACTTGCTTTCCTGCCTCTTATAACTTCCTCGTTCCTGCTCCCTTCTGTCTGTAAGTTTTTTTCATTCGTATGGCAAGCCCAGCTCCCTTCTTTCTGCTAGATTGGATGCCACCTGATTCAAACTGATCTTTGATGTGATCAACTCTTAACATTTTTAAAGTGCTGCAGTTTATCTTTAACCATTTTAGTGTAAGAAGATGGAAAAACCAAAGGAGAGCCTCTCCAATCCCCCCAGGAAGAAGCAAATGTGGGTACCTGTTGGGTATCCGCTGCTTTCCCGCGGCCTCAGGACCTGGTGGGAAGTCCCGCTCCCATCCTCCGCAGCTCGTGCATTAGAAGCTTCCAGACTCATCCGAGCGTTTCTTTCTCTGGACTGGATCTGACTTGGAAACCAGACTGGATCATCTTCAGCTGGATTGGGAGAAAGGGGGTGGGGCTGCCCAGCGTGCGACCTCAGGTGAATCAAATTTTGTTTTAAGGCTGAACAAGCAGGTTAAGTTTACCAAAGATGATCTCCAATTTACAGTGGTCACAGCTGGGAACTTTCCGCCTAGATAAGCTTATCCCCTTACAGGGTGCCCTACAGATAAAGAGATCTCAGCCAAGCATTCCCAGCAAAGGGTAAGGGGAAATTTACTCTTCTCCTTCTACAGTTTCTGGTGACCAGGATGAAATCCGCTGGGAGGCTCCACTCACTCCAGAGCCCTTCGACAGGATCCTGGGAAAACTGGCAGAAGTGGGCAAAAGGTGAACATTCTCATCCAAGGGGTTTTCCCAGATTTCTACGTGTGGCGCCCGGTGGAGAGAAGCTTAGACTCTTGAGCAAAGTGAAACGTCTAGAACAATGTTCCTGAGGAGTGTCAACACGTCGTTGTCTGCCTTGGCTCCGTCTCAAGGCTGTGGTTTCTCCTTCGAGGCTGGAGCACTACCACTCCTTGGTCACAGCCCCCTTCTGGGGCAGAAGATTTAAGTAAGAACCTCCAGCCTCTGTTTCCAAGTCAGCGAAATAGAAAGAGAGCAGGAGCCCGAGTTACAAGAACCTGGCTTATACTGCTGTTGGAAAGCCCACTTCCCTCCAGGAGGTTGTATCCCTTATGAGGACACCCTCTTTCTCTGCCCTCCCTGCCCCCTGTCGCCACACACTGGGTGAGAGGTGAGACAAAATAACTCGCTTCCTCATGATGGATACTTTGTTGTGTGCTCCAGGGGTCAGGGCCCAGGACCTGGGAAGCTCCTTTGTGTTTGCAACCAACGCGGCAAAACCATGAACCACAGGAGGTGGAAAGAGAGGACAGCCAAGGGACAGTGGCCCCCCTCCTCCACCAATGCCTCCTGTCCTGCAAGCTGCCACCTCCCAACCCATTAGAAGGAATGAGGACCTCAGGTCCCGTATACGCGAGTAGCGCGACCCGACTCTACCAGCTTGCGGCTGGCATTCCTTCACCTTCCTGATGTTTCATCCCGTGCCTCCCCCACCACCACCCTTCAAGTGAGGCTGTTCTGAGTTTTGGCCTGTGTGCTGAGAACTGAAGGCAGAAGAAAGAAAATGGGACCCTCTCCTGAGTTTTTTTTCAAGAGTTAAGCCCTAACAAGACAACAGAAACTAGAGCAGGCACAGCAGATTTGGAATAGCCCATGAGGAGGAAAACTTCAAAATGTTCTTCAGATGCTGGGTGGAGGGGGATGAGCAAAGCCAGGAAATCATGAGTGCATGGACAATGGGTAGAACTCTGGCAAAGGGGAGCCTGCATTTTCCTCCTGGCACAGCCTGGGGAGGGGGTGTAGCAGGGAGTAGAAATGGCCCGGGGATGAGTGCATGTGGGAAGAGCCTCAGGTAACTGGGGAGGGTGTCTTGGGCCCTAGTGAACTGACCTGCATGTCCCGAGAGTGGCATGCAACCAACACGGCCTCTCGGACAGTTTCCCTGAGTTTTCTGAGCCTCAGCAGGACTCAAGGGTGCGGGGGGGCACAGCTGTAGCTGAAGTGAAGGGGGCCCTGGGCCATCAGGAGTTAGAACAAGGCAGGGTTCAGCAGCACACCGTGTGTACCAACCACTGAGTGCTGGAGAAGCAGGGGCAAGGAGATGGCCTCGTGGTCAGGGAGAACCCAGCTGAGGGATGCCGGCTGCCTCGGCGCTGCGTCTGGCTCCGGGAGAGACCCGGGCGAGGAGACTGACCTGAGACTGCCTCTCCATCCCCGGTCGTATCCCCCAAGAAAATGGAAGCTTAGGAGATAAAGTAAGCCAACTGTGTGGGTTGACTGATACTCTTATATCCTATTGAATAGAATTCCACTCTGGGGTAAAATTAAGGATGCAGGAGTCCACTAAAAACCACTGAAAAGATATATACCCAACATTCATAGAGGTTACCTATGGGTCGTGAAACTACTGGGTCTTTCTCTATCCCTCTTCCTTTCCTTCCTTCCTTCCCTTCTTTCCTTCCTTCTCTTCTTCTTTCCTCTGTCCTTAAATGTATCTTCACTTCTAGTTTTTCATAATGAACTATTTTCTAATTTTCTACAACGAACGTATTTTGCTAGGAAAAAACAACACAATAAAACAAGAAAAATGAAAAAATACTCAGCACTCAGAGTTTATTCCCTTTTACTCTGAGGGTGAAGGAGACTCCACTGACAAGTGTCTATAGTTTTCGTGCTCGGCCCGGGGCCAGCCAAAGGTGTCCAGTGGACTCTGGACTGTCTTTCATCCTTCCTCCTCTTCTATGAGTATCTAGGATTCTGGTCTTTCTAGAAAGCTCCTGAGAACCTGCCATTTCTATCTGCCACAATGGCTTTCGTCCTTCACGGTTTGGGAGTTTGCGGTTCAAAGGGTTGTATTTAAGGCACTTCCCCTCCTTTGTCCAGCCAGGGCACTGACTGTCCTATTGACCCGTGCTTGACAGGCTGAACTAACTGAGAGTATTTGATTCTGACGGCAAAATCTAAATAATATTAAGGGAATTGATCAAGAGGAGGCAATCCCATTAAATTCCTAAGTCCTTGTAATGGAGAGAAATGGCTAGAACAGTCGTGTTTAGTTTTGATCAGAACCTGCCACCCTCACTCAGTTTCATATGAACATCTGATAAGAAATTAAATTAACCATATTAGGTAAATCATACACTGTGTACCTTTCTAATTATGATCTGGAATCCCCACGGCACCCAAAAGGCCTCTGGGATAACCTAGCCCCTGAATCACTTTGTGAGAATTCAGAAAATGAAAACTGATTTAAATCTTGGCCTATGGTTGGGCAAGTAAATTTATTGTCTCCCACCCACTCCCCCACCCCACATTCTACCTGTCCTCGTAGTTCTAGGCTGAAAGCATTTTGCCTTTTCCATGGAATTAACTACTACCCACTTCAGCCCCTACATATGGAATAATTAGAAGATTCAGATGAGTCTTTGATGACTTTCAATATTTAGAGCTCGCAAGAAGCTATTTCTAGTAACTATCTGATAATGTGATAAGTCAGAGACCTGATTCCTTCCCCCCCAGCATCCACACCCTATTGCTCCTGCCTCGTGCCTATTTCTTGAATGAAAACAGATTTTCTCTGTCTTCACAGACAATTCCCCAGGCCAGCCATGGATGCTGCCATCTTAGCTTCCCATCTGGCCTTCTGGAAGTGCCATCCTTCTAAAACACAAGTGCAATCCTGCCCTTATCTCTTCCAAAGCTCTGTGACAGATCCCCATTGCTCAAAGGATAAAACTGAAACTCCTTCTCCTGGCTTTCCAGGCTTCTCATTAGAACTTGCAAACCGGAAGCCTGTGCGATGATAGGTTTTGCTTGGCTCACACAGTGCTTTTATAAATTTCAAGTAAAGCCAATGTTTGTAATTTTGAAAATTCTGTGTACAAATTAAAATGTAAGGCTTCCTTTGGAAAATCAGAGTATCTGCTAACACTGGGCAGAACAGTCTAGGGCCCAGTTGGAGTCTCCCACGCGGACGGAGGCTCTGTTCCTCAGCAATCTGTCCGCCCCATGTTGGCAGAGGTCTTTCCGATGGTTCTTTGAGGTTACCTGCCTGATGCTGTGGATCCATGGGCTGTAAGTGAGGACTCCTGGACACGCTCCCATCTCATCTCGTGCTGCTCTTTCTTCGTGCATGCCAGCTCCAGCTGGGCCACCCTATCACAGTCTCTCCTTGCCCAGGCCACCCTCCCATACGCACAGTCCAGGCTCTCTGTCCTCCCAACTTGGAGATGTCTAATTCCAACTCATTCTTCGGGTCTCAGTTCAAGTCCTGACCTCACCAATCAGGACCCCTCCTCAGGTAGTTTTAATTGTCCCTCCTAAGAGTGCCCTATCGTGTAGGGCCAGGAGTGTGTGCTGCCTGGGCATCTGGTAAACTTGGGAGGGCCTCACATGCCTCCCCCGCAAGCTGTCCCAACCAAACAAGCCTCCGTACCCCACGGCCCAGGTGCAGCTTGCCCCTCTCTCACTAGCAGGTTCCAGGTCCGGGCACCTCCTCATATTATTCAAACAAGCCAGTCACATCTTGCAGGAACCAAGGGCCTTTTTTTTTTCTTGAAGACTTATTTATTTATTTATTTATTTGTGTGTGTGTGTGTGTGTGTGTGTGAGAGAGAGAGAGAGAGAGAGAGAGAGAGAGAGAGAGCGCATAAGCAGGGTTCAGAAACAGAAGGAAAGGGAGAAGCAGGCTCATCACAGAGCAGGGAGCCTGATATGGGGCTTGATCCCAGGACCCCAGGATCATGACCCGAGCAAAGGCAGATGCTTAACCGACTGAGCCACCCAGGCACCCTGTACCTCACCTTCTTGATACTGCAAAGCTTGCCTCTCACAGCCCTGATGGATCATTCTGTCTCTCAGTGCAACCCTTTTATGGCCTTACATGGCCTGTGACATCCTCAAACAAAATGCTCGAGCTCCCCACCTCGTTCCAGTGTTGAGTGATAAGTATTCAGCCATCCCTAAGGCCCGAAGATGGGAATCCCTCATTCAACAACAGGTGACAACTGAAACAGCCCACATGGGCCATCACTACTTGCTCACTTGTGCCAAGAGGCCAGAGCCCAGGAGAACAAGGACGGGTGTGTCTGCCTCCGCATGAGCATCCATAGCAGGGGCGTGGCACACAGCAGGTGCTCCGTAAACCCCTGCTGGAACTGTGTGAGCAGGATGGGGAAAAGTCCACCAGAGCGCAGAAGGTATGCATCCCTCCATGCTGCAGGCGAGGTCCTGCCTGGACGACCCTGCCCTTCTCAACTCTCCAGAGTCTGTGACACCAGGGGTGTCACTTTGTCTCAGATTCACGCAATTGCTTGGTTTACCACGGAAGACTGGGTAGAAAACCGGCCATTTTTCCCCAGGAAGCAGAGCTCTCGGTTTTCAAGATGCACTAAGGTTAAACAACCTTCATTTTTCAGAACTAGGAGCCCAGCTCCAAGAGCAGGACAGTGTTACGTGAAATAGGAAGACGGAGCAGAACTGGTGCCATTTGTTCTAAAGAGCACTGTCACAGCCCCTGGGGAGCGCCCTGCACAAGACAAAAAAACCAAAAAAACAAAAAACAAAAAACAAAACAAAACTATACCATCTGCAGATGGTATAGCAACAAATTTATGCCATTTCCATGCATGTTAGTAATGAAGTTCTAGAAACAACTCTCATCAAGGGGCTGTTTTAGTAGCGAGGATGTTCTCACTTACAACCAGAAAACCATTTCCATCACTTCCAGATTTTTAAAGATCAAAATCCCGCTGATTTTCTGTAATATGCCATTTAAACATCTTGGAAATGAAAGTATGTATTAAAATAGTAGCAACACCGATGGGTTATCATGGAGCATTGTAAGGCATCATCTTGTAACATTATGGTACTTCAGAGAGGATATATATTTGCAATTTAAATTTTAAGAATGCTCCATGGCTTTTTCTTTCATTTATTGAGTTAAAATCCAAACTGTTTTAGAGGCATAAATTTTGCATATTTTAGAGCTATAAATTTTGCAGTTTATGCAAAATTTATGTCAGTCAGACCAATGAGAGAAGGAGCTGGAAATGCTTCATTTTAGATTATGCCTAGGCATGAAACTAACTGGACTACATTCAATTCATAATTTGGTAAAACCTTTGACTTCAGAAAATCTTAGTTTTGTTCAAACTCTACTCTGGGGTTGAGGATGGATGTTAGAGACAAATTATTAGAACAAAAAACCCTGCTTTCCAAGGGAGACACTGGACTGATGTGTTTCTGAGCTCAGGCCTTAGATCTCACTGCCGTGGGTTCTAATCTTGGCTCTGCCACACAATAGGACTACTTATGTCATGGTGATGTTGTAAGAACTATAGGTGAAAATGGATATAAATGCTTATCATAGCTACCAGCACATAAAAAGCACTCTTTAGGGGCGCCTGGGTGGCTCAGTTGGTTGGGCGACTGCCTTCAGCTCAGGTCATGATCCCGGAGACCCAGGATCGAGTCCCACATCAGGCTCCCTGCTTGGCGGGAAGCCTGCTTCTCCCTCTCACTCCCCCTGCTTGTGTTCCCTCTCTGGCTGTGTTTCTGTCTGTCAAATAAATAAAAAAATCTTTTTTTTAAAAAAAAGCACTCTCTAAATGTTAACTATTATTTTAGATCGGTTTCATAAAATATCCCAGCAATGAAATCTTTGAAAATTCTATTCTGCAACTGGCTACTGGAATCCAGAATTTGCCTCTCGGACTGTCATGGCCTTTGGCTCCCCACCAGTTCCCCCAATTTAATGTTCATTAACATGTGACTATGCCAATTCCCAGAAGGGAAGAAGCCAAGGAAAAGTAGGGATGGAATCTGGTAATATAGGCAATAATATAAAATCAGGAAAGGACATTATCTCTCGAGTCATTAATGAATCAAAAACCCAGCCAAGGCATCAGGCCTTCTGGGTAAGGAATCATTATCACACAGAAAGTGGCTGCTTCATTATCCAGAAAGTGCTTGGATCTGGGAGCATCAGCCCCCATTATCATGTGGTCCTTCAGGGGCTGTCATGCCATGACCAGGCTTGGCCATGTGGAATCCAAGACACAGGGTCTGTAATGATAATGGGCATCTTGAGTAGTTTCAAGTTTCCACCATCAGACTGTTATCCCCATGAGACTTGAAATGGAAAAGCTGGTCTTGGCATAGGTATGTTGTGTCCCTGTCTTCAATGTCTGTGTTCTAGCTCTAATTTTTCTGCAGCACTGACATACATCACTTTGAACACTGGTCAAGTAAGATATATAAGACTATCCAACTTCTTGAGAAAAGGATAATCGTTGTCACCTGAATGGAACCAACTGTGGCCAGCATTCTGAGGATTATCTCACCATGACTTACTTGTAGGAAGGCAGGCAGGAAAGCATATTCTCCTTCACCTCCCAAGAGCCAAGTATTCAATGTGAAAAGGGTACACTTTTCTTATTGTTACTGTTAGGGCCTGCTTAGCCTCAAGGCCAGCAGAACAGGCTCTAAAACTCCCTGGTGATTTAGGCCTCTACATATCTAAAAACCCCTGGTGATTGATGCCTTTACAAGGCCTGTGTTTAAGTCAAAGAACCATCTGTGCATCTTGCTTCCTTGCCCCAAATGTGTGGGCATTTCAGGAACTGGGGAGGGGGCTAAAATGTTATCTCACCCAACTGAGTAAATTACTGTGTGACTCATGCTTGCTGTTTGAAATGCATATAAACCCCTAGACCCTTGCATTCGGGGTCCTTGCTGAAATCTGCTGCGCCGGGCAGATGCTTGGACCCTAGCTAGCTAGAAATAAACCTCGCTGTGTGATTTGCATTATCCTGAGCGTCCTCGGTTTCTCTTTGGGGTGGCGGTCGACATCGGACTCTAACAGTTACCCTCATATCTAAATTGTTACAGGCTGACATGGTCTACACACAGAATTCGAAAATATATAAGTATCCTGTGGCCAGGAATCATGGAGATCGTCTCACTCACTGTGGTATGCCTAGACTCTAGCCCAGTCCCTAGAACAGTGTATATTCATGAATATTTAATGAATGAATAAGTGGGTAAATGAATATATATGAGCACTCTCACTTCTATGCCTCAGTCTGAAATCTCTTTCTGCCTTTGTCCATTCAGTAAACTCCTACTCATCCTAAAAGTTTCTTCTCAGTTGCCATTCATCCTATAAAGTCACTGCTTTCATTTCAGGTAGGCGAAGTCCTCTTTGTTTCATCTGCCTTGGGTTCTAGGTCATATCTCCATGCCAAGGTTTCTAGATGCAAATAACAAAACCTACTCGGGCTGGTTCAAGCAGGAAGAGATTTGTTAAAGAATATTGGAGGGCTCACAGAATTTTGAAGAGGGATCAAGAGCCAGGTCACAGTGCTACCTCGCTAGAAGTACCCAGCGAGGGAAGAGCCCGATTGCACTAGCTGCTTGAGAAAGACAGGGAAGCTACCGCTGCTGATCCCTAGCTCTGATCACCCAACACGGACCTGAGGAGGCAAGCGTGGCTCTAGCCAGCCCAGAACCAGACACCTCTACCATTCTTCTCGCCAGAAGAGTCCACCTTGGAGTGTCTGGCTGGGACCTCATGTCCATCATTTCTGCCTCCACTTGTGCTAGAACTTGTGACTGTAAGAACACAGGCCACATGCCTGAGCTCCAGCTACCAGTGGTCTGCAAAATATAAGTTTAACTTTTCCAATCAGCATAACAGAGGAAGGCAAGCTAGGTGTTGAGTGGGCCATCTAACCATGCATGCCATGCTGCATAGCACCACTGTCTCCTTCACTTAGGAGGAGTTCCTTATAATCTGAAAGACAAAAAATTAGGCACCCTGAAGGATCAGTGCAGAAAATCCAACGTCTGACCAGCAGGAGTTCCAAAAAAAGAAAACAGAGAAAAAGGAGAGAAAGAAAGAATACCAACGTATTTCCCAAGATGAGGGATAAGAATTTCTAAACTGAAAGGTGTGACTTTTAAAGGTCCCCTCCTAGACACATTTCCAAGAAATTTCACAGCATCAAAGATAAAGAAAAGACTAAAAACTTCAGAGAGAGGAAAAAAGCCATCTACCAAGGACCAAGAAAGAAACAGACTGATAAACCAACAGCGGATGATGAAAGAAAATGGAACATCACCTTTAAAGGGAAGAAAATATGGTCTTCGACTTGCATTCTACCCCAGATAAAATGTCATTGAATAATAATGGCAAGATAGCTTTTGTTATACACAAAACTAGGAAGTTTACCTCCTATCCATTGTTCACATGGGAGCTACCGGAGAGTTGAGCTCCAGCAAAATGAGGAAGTAAATCAAGAAAGAGGAAGCCATAGGATCAGGGAATGGTGTGTCCAATTTAGAGGAGAACAGAAGAGAAGGAAAACAGCAGCTAATTATCAGTCCCAGAAGGCAATCAGTCTAAATTAGAGGAGGTAAATGGAAGAGTGCCAAGAGGAGGTCTCTGGGGGGATACAATGTCTATAAACTAGACATGATGCTGGGGACATTTTAGGAACATAAGCAGATGATAAAGGCAGAAAATACAAAATTAAGGCAATTAGAAATTCCAGGAAAAATAAAAAAACTAAGATTAATGTTATGCGCATTACTCTTCCTCCAGAAAAATAATAAAGACTGATTTTCAATTTTTAAAACCAGCAAAAGACAAAGCCTACATAGCAAAGACTATAAATATTATGTTTCTTGTTAGTGTACAGCTACAAATTAGGATGAGTGATGTTAGGCAGGGAGGGAAGGTTACAGGAAGGAAAGGATGACTGTACTAAATTGTATCTTACCAAGCAGCGGGTACAGCACCCAGCCTCATCACCCCCATCTTCTAGTAACAGCACCTCAGTTTTCCTCTGGGTCATTTCCCCTCCCCAGTACATGAAGTCTTAGTGAGAAATCAATCCACGTGCCACACACACTCCAGCCAATGGGTGAGCATATGGTCCATTATAAGCCATTCAGACTTTCTCTTCCCAGTAAATTAAGAATCTCCATTAATTCATATTGGGCAGTGCCCTAAAGAGACGCTGCATTAATTCTCAGAACAACCTTAGATTCCCGGAACACCCACTATTCATGACGTTTCCAAAGTCTGACTCTTCAGTTTCTTTGATTCTATGGGTATCTGTCCTCCTCACTAACCACCGAATCCAATTTTTGCATAACATAGCAAGAATTGGTTTCAACTGGTAAGATATAATAAGATAAATAGAAATTCAATTACAGTGTTTTAAATTACAAAAGCTGAAACTGACACTAGTGATGTGAGTGTGTTAAGGGTCAGGGGATTAGAGGAGGGATGCAGTGAACAAAACTGTCTTCATAAGAAGTCAAAGTCAAAAGTGTAAAGCTGGTAAATTATGAAAGGACAACATAGCACATTAGCAATCACCACCATAATAAAACTAACTAGATAAATAAGTCAAACTTTAAAATTTAAACAGAGAAATGGTCTCTGGACAAAAGGGACCAGGTAAGGAGACGTAGGAGGAAAAACTATTTCTTTTTATTATAAACTCATCTTAATTTTTTCCTGTGTGTCTATATTAGTGATAAAACTTTTCACGTTCGAGAGGTGGGGAACAAACAATGAATCTTGGGACACTGAGAAAATAAAGTATTTTAAAAAAAGAGGTGGGGGACAAAGATTATTGGTGTGTCTATATTGAAGATGGTTTGGAATGTCAAAGCCTTCTTCTCAAAATAGTCAGAGATCAGCTCCTGGAAGCTGTTTTGGAAAATGGCACATCACATAACAGCTCTGTGTCAGATTCTGCGGGAGGGCGCAACACTGCCTTCATCGGTGGGTCACCACGGGACTCCTGGACTGAACAGGGAGGGGCAGTTGCTTCCTCTCATGCTGTCACGGAATCCCCACCTGTGGACTGCCCCAGGCCTGTCTGCCTCTTCTTGACATGCCCTTGCCAAGCTCAGAGTCGTTGGCGTGGGACTTGGAGACCTTGCCTTGTTCTCTGCCCATCTCTTTACCCAACTTCATCCGGTTTTCCTGGAAAATCAGAACTATTCTTATCTCTACTCTCAAAGGATAAGGACAACAACATCTCCATGCCTTTAAGACCACATGATCTGTTTTGAATGTGAGGCACAGTTTTCAGTGGTTTTGCAAGGCATTTTACCAATAATACAAGGACCGATCCTGATAGAAGGGGTGGAGATGGCATTGTTCCCAGCATTGAATTAGGGGAAATCAGAAACTTCAGGGTGTGTTTGTTTTTCTTTAGTGAGTGAAACTCTGGAGGTGATTTAAGCCACGTGTGGAGATTGTTAGACAGGATAGACTCTGTAGAAGTAGGTGAGAGAGAGGAAGAATCCCACAGTTCTCAGGCTAAGCATTCCAAAGAGGAGATTCGTGTTGCAACATTAACATTCAGCTCAACTGTCAAAAACGACCTAGGTTATCACAAGAAGCAAAAAGTGGCCACGTGCATCCTTTTCCCATCTTCACATTCCTGTACCTTTGGATAAAAGAGTACCTTGTCCACGTCCCTCTAGAATGGCTGATCCTCGGTCTGAAAGATGGTGAGTGTTCAGAGGAGAGGAACGAAGGAATCTGAGGCTGGAAGATCTGGGGGAAGGAATGAGATCAGTTAGAAGTTTTCAGGCTGCAGACAGAGTGGAGTTGGGTGGAGAATTACTCACATTTGAATGGCAAGCTGCTCTGTACCTTCATCATGTACCTGAGTCATATTTAGGAATTCCCAGAGGTGTCTCCCATGGGCTCCTGATCAGTTCCTTCATATCCTACTTCGGTTCTCTTGTTTAGATGTGTGCTTCCTTGGCAATGGTAAATGCCTGCAGTTAGCAACTGTAAAATGCAAGGGATGATTCTGTCCCATAAGAAAAGTGGATGTGATCATTGCATGTCAGAGGGTATATGTTCTATAAAACTTAGATATTATGGTCATTATCACGGCGTATGCTTCAGACGGTGCCAGGAAGTGCTGACATCAATGAACTGGCCTTATAAAATTTATCCAGCATATCACATGGATGTATCACTGGGAGATTCCAATCCCAATCTTACAGACCAAGACTATTCTATTGGCACAAACCTACATGTCAATAGCACCATTTTAATAAATTAGAATGTACTGTTACAGTGAATTTAAACTCAGTTGAAATTCCAAATGATTTCTGTTCAAATCGTGGCTCTAGTATTTAGCATCTGTGTGACCCTACAGAGACAGGTCTAGATTTTGTAGGGCCTACAGTTTGTATAATCAGGGCAGCTCTTGAAGAAAAAGAACACAAAGGCATGAATTCAGAATCAATACCAGGTCTTATAAAGAGGCTCATGTAAGTTGAGAGGCCTGAGCTTAAACTTTATTAGCTTCATGGCAGACCTGTCTTTACGTAGACCTCCTCGCCTCTGGTAAAAGTTACACGATCATTCTGTATCACACTATATCACCTATAAAGTCAGGATAATGATCATCACTATGTAGAATGAATATATATATATATATTCACACATACATATATACATATACACATATATATGGATTTATGGTGCAAGGTACCTTGTATTGAGAGTCAGCACTCTAGAACTCAAAAAATGGTCTCTTGTTACAAATATTCAAATGTACAGAGGCCACATACTATAATGATTAGATTAAAACTTTTTCTCTCCCTGAATTCTATGTGATTGATTGTGTATGTATAGAGACAGATCCCAATGGACATAGGATTACGGGATTGTCAGTCAATAACACAAACTCTCAGAAATACCACCAAAGTACTGCAGTGCGGCAGCAGTCACCAGCTGGGATCTTGGCCAGGACAAGGCAAGCAGTTCGAGAGACTGAGGCAGGTAGTGAAATGCTGCAGGTTTGAATGTTGACAAAGATTTCACCCCACTGACCACATCGCCCTTTCAGAAAAATCTTTTTAACAAGCACAAGCCTGGGGTGCCTAGATGGCTCATGTCAGTTAAGAGTCAGATTCCAGCTCACATCATGATCCCGGGATCCTGGGCCTGGGCCCCACAGCCCACTCCCTGCTTGGTGGGGAGTCTGCTTCCCCAGCTTGTGCTCTGTCCTGCTCTCTCTGTGTCAAATAAATAAATAAAAGCTTAAAACCAAAAAACAACCTCATTTAAGCCTCGTGGCAGCTCTGGAGAGCACAGTAAGGGGGTTATGAGCGCCCTTCGGAGGGCCTTTTTTGGCAAGCTCAGACCACAGTTCACCTCCCAGAGCAGCCAGGAGTCAAGCCTGCCCCGTCATCGTCACTCACTGAGTGTCTCCCAAGTGTCAAATATTGTGCTAAGTACTTCCTGTGTTTCCTCATGTAATCCTCTGTGTACCATTATGTTCATTTGACATTGAACCATCAGAGCTGAGGTTCAATATCTTGCCAAGGCCTTGTAACTATTAAGTTATGATATTTTTAAGTATTTTTATAAGTACACTAACCGATTTGGAACCCATTTTGGAACTCATAGAAGGTTTGGGACCCATGGGGGAAATTACCTAAGGGCCCTGGGCTACATCTGGAACTCAATTCGCCTCCTCGATAAGAGAATATAGTCTCCTCAAGGATTAATACGCAAAGCAGCGCCAAGACTGCAGGTAGATCCCATCGCTTCCGGGCTGTGCCCTATTTATCTCTGTATCGGAACGTCTACTACAGTCGCGGCCTAAGTGTTACGAGATGAAGCTGTGAAAGAGTATTTTGGTCGTGTGGTAAATGAGGGGTAGGGCCAGGAAACCTAAGTCTCTGCACTCCTAGCTGGAGTCCTCTTACTATTAAGCCGGCTGCTCCCTCTCTGTAAAGATTAGGTAAACTTCCTGTAACAGACACCCAGGATACAAACAGCTTAAACAGCACAGAAGTTTATATCCTTCTTATGTCAAAGTCCCTGAAGTCATTTCAGGAGAGAAAGCGGTGAGTAAAAGCCAACCCCTTCCCTGTACTCACCTCACCAGGAAGCTTCCTATCACTTCCCAGGCACATCGCACCAAACCAGTCACGTGGCCATATCCAGCCACACAGGATGCTGGGAAATGGAGTGCTTATGGAGTCTGGTTCTCCCTCCGCTCACCCCCCCTACTCCTACGCACTCAATCTATCTATCTATCTTTATATACGTGATTTAATCCAATCTTCCCAACAACCCTTCAGGCCAGCATTCTTGTTACCTCTTTCCTTTTAGAGAGAGGGAAACTAAGCCTCAGAGAAGTTAAGTAACTTGCTCAAGGTGTCACACAGTGAGTGTGCAAGTGACACAGCGGCAGCTGGGTTCATGGACTCCACAGCCTGTCGTGGACCACCCCCCACCCCCCACCCTCGTCCCCCCATCCCCCCATTTCCCCACCTCTGCCCCCCCAACCCTAGAGCCGAGGTTGTCTCAGTGCCATATCTCCCCTGCACCTTGTCGCCAGCACAAAAGGTGACGCAATGGATGGTTCCCCTCAGCTTTCCTGCAGGAGGGCTGTGCTGGGGCTTCTGGCGTCCTGGTCTGAGTTGAGTAAAGAACCTGGCTCCTGAATGGGGGCTGTCCAGAAACAGTTCATGGTTGCTGGAGACAGGCTGGAGCCCAGAGGAGGAGGAATCCAGGTTTGAAGAGAGAAGAGGGAAAAGCAATAAACTGAAAAATCACAGCTCTGCAGGCAATGGAATCTATTACTCAGAGATTAAAATGTCACAAGGAGTACACGTCAGCTCCAGGCCTTGGAAAATGTTTTTTCCATCATAATTACTTCTCGCCACCAACACAGGACTATTTCCTTTCCTGGGGAGGAGAATGCCCAACCTGATGTCTTTCTAGCTTTCTGCAGACCTCAAAAGTTGCCACTTAGGTTTATTCAGAGTGTTAGCAATGGTCAACACCAATGGGTCCTTACTGTATGCAGCTACTTATAGCTTATTAAGCCTTCAATAACCCTGTGATATGGATACTGTTCATCCCCCCCATCTTACAGATGAGGAAATTGAGGCACAGAGACACAGGTTAATGTGCCTAACCTCACACAGCTGCTAAGAGGAGAGTCAGCATTTGAGCCCAGCTTATCCATTTGGAAGTGTGATCTTAAACACTCTTAGGAACTTCCTTCTCGCAGCCCGATTCTATTCCTGGGAAAGTGGGAAATAACACAAATCCTCCCAGAAAGAAACTGGCAAGTCATCCCCCCTTTTTTATTCCTTTTTCACTTTCAGGCACAATATGAGCCAAAAATCTAAGGCAGGAGCAAGAAGTGTCAATCCAGCCCCAGCAGGCGTTAGTAAACTAAAGTAAGATTCACATTCAATGGGATACTTCCTTGTTAACCTTTAAAAATGATGTTGTAAAAGGGTATTCTTAAGTTTGTGAGGTCATAAACTGTACCGTGTGATCTGCACTAAAAAAATTTTCTGATCACACACACACAGCTAAAAGTTTGTACAAGAAATCATCACAAGTCCTTCTACCCACATAGCAAGATTATGTTCAAACTTGTTCATCTGCTATCCCTCCATTCCATTTCCACCAACATCCTTCTAGGAGTTCTCATAGAGGTGATTCAACTTCAAGCCTTTTTGAACTCAAAGTTGTCAGGCTTGGGCTTAAAAACACTTGAAACACAGGCTCAGTGACCATGGCCTCCCTGCCAACCAAACATGACACTGTTTCCTTTCTCTTTTTCTTTTGAGACAAACTTACACATGTAGAACAGCTGGAGAACCGTACAAAGAATTACCTTTTCCTAAAGATTTGATAGAAAATTGCCAGTCTGATGGCACATTTTCCCTTAAAACTTCAGCATGTGATTCCTCCAATCAAGAATATCATCCCGTGTAACTGTGGGTCGGTTTCCATCAAAGTCAGGAAATAAGCAGTGCTGACCACAGTCTCTAATCCTCAGCCCGTTTGAGTTGTGCCAAATGTCCCAGTCGTGTCCTTTATGGCAAAACAATCCAGCTAGACCCAGGTTACAGCGGGCTGTATCTTTTCTTCAGTCTGGGATAGCTTCTTAGTCCTTTCCTGACATTTTTTGAAGATTTCAACGCCAGTCACGTTGGGGGACGTCCCTCAGTTTGCGGCTGTCTGCACGCTGTGACTTTGTTAAATTAACATTTGTTACATGGAGCCCAGGGTGGAGATGGTAAGCTGTGAGTGAAATTGAAATAGAGGTTTCTCGCTCACAGGTCCTGAAGGAGGCACACCGCACACCTTGAGGGCCCACACTGGGAGCTCGAGGCAGCGGGCAGAGACAGAGCCTGGACCACATGTCTTTCTCAGACTTCATAGGTGCTGCATGTTGGGGTTCCCCAGTGAGGGCTATATTGCTTAATCCAAACCAAAACAGTGGGCAGCTACCGAGGGCCCAACTCCTTAGGTCCTGGGGTGGGCATGGGAAGCCAGGCCACAAGGAAAGCTGTTCAGACATGTTGTTGCTGTGGGAGAATCTGAAAAATGCTTTGACCACTGCTGAGAATGTGTGTTCTTTCTGTGGGTGATAAAGAAAAGGCCCAGGAGACACTGGGAAACAACAAGAGGAAAAAGGCATTAAAATAAACCAAAAAACAAAAAACAAAAACCAGAAACCTCCACGACTTTGGCCTTACATTTGGAAGTCATGTTCTCCTCCATCGTCATTATGGACAAAGGCAAGGATCCTGGGCATGCGTTGTGATTCTGGCTTTCAAAAGCAGGTGGGGTCGGGACAGTTTTCACCTGGGTCCGCAGGCACCTTTCTGATGGGGCAGCAAAATAAGCCGGCCTTCCTTGCCCTGAGTCCTGTCTGCCCGGCCCCACTCCCTCCTCCTCTTTCTCCAACTCCCTTCCTTCATTTCTCCAACAGCAATTAGCCAAGATTTCAGTGAGAATGAACTTTAGGAAGAATGGGAGCCCCCTAAGCTTTTTTCTTTTATTATTTTTATTGTGTAAAATGTACGTGTTATAAAATTTACCACTTTGACCATTTTTTTCAATTGGCATTAAGTACGTTCACATTGTTGGCAACCATTACCTCTCAATCCCCAGAATTCTTTTCATCTTGTGAAACTGAAACTCCGTACCCAGTAAACAATAACTCCCCATTCTTCCCTGCCCCGGCCCCTGGCGGCTACCATTTTTTTCTGTCTGTGTGAATTTGATTACTCGAGATGTGCCACATCTGAGTGGACTCATAAAGTATTTGTTCTTTTATGATGGGAGTAGTTCTCTTAGCGTCACGTCCTTAGGGTTTGTCTGTGTTGTAGCATGGGTCAGAATTTCCTTCCTTTTCAAGGAAGGCTGAGTCCCCCTTGAAGCTCTTAAAAGTTATGTAACTCTATTTGTCTGCCAGAGCTGCCACAGCAAAAGACACAGACCGAGTGGCCGAAACACCAGATACCGATGTCCTCACATTTCTGGAGGCTGGAAGTCCAAGATCAAGGTGTCAGCTGGTTCCCTCCGAGGCCTCTCCTTGGCCTGGAGGTAGCCACCTTTAGGCTGCATCCTCGCCCGGCCCGGCCTTGCGTTGTGTGCATCCATCCCTGGCCCAAACTTCCTCTTATCAGTTCATTCCTCACATTGGATTAGAGCCCACCCTAATCTTAAGGTGCTGCGTGTTGGGGTTCCCCAGTGAGGGCTATATTGTCAGCTGAAGCTCTTGGGCTCACCTCGCAGAACTTCTGGGCCTCTGTCTCTAGGTTAATCACCTCTCTGAAGACCCTATCTACAAATACAGTCACATTCTGAGGGATAGGGGGGCTGGGGCTTCAACATAGGAATTCCGGGGACACACTTCAGCCCAGAACCTTCCTGAGAAACACAGTCCTCACTGTGGCCCCCTTCTGGGTGCTGGTCCGGCTGATGCACAGCACTGGGACACAGCAGCTTCTCTGTGTTTCATCATCTGCCATCATCGCTGTGTTTCCCCAAGTCTTAATACGGGGCCTTCCAGCACATACTGGGTGCTCACAAGTGTGGATTGGGTCGGGCCTGAGGCAGCTAGAGGAAGGGGCCTCAGGATCACAGCACTGTGGGAGAGAGAAAAAACGGGGAGCAGGATCGCCTGCTAAACGACTGTCCCCCAGCTAGCCTGGATTACAAAGACGCCTCATGTCTGTGATGAAGTCACAAGGGTTACAACTTCCTGTGTGCCCGGCATTGAGCCAGCCGCGCTGTGTCTCATTCAATCCTCAAGTAGCTACTTTCTCATCCCTACTGCTCAGATGAGGAAACCGAGGCCCCCAGAATTTAAGTAGCTTGCCAAGACACCTAGAGACAGAGGCCCAGAAGTTCTGCAAGGTGAGCCCAAGAGCTTCAGATGACAATGACATAAAAATTACTTATGCCTGTGAATAAGGATGATAAATAAAACACTTAAATAATAACAGGGTATGGTGACAGGATAGGATACTGGCTATTTTTCTTTCATTTAAAATTTTCCACCTTTTCAATTGTGTCTGTGCCATTTATTGTTTTTAACTTAAGTTGTTTTGAGAAAAGACTGCGTGTTAGGGTGCTTCCTCCTTGAGGATTAAATGAAAGCCACATATACTTCCTCTCCGGTGTTGCTGCATAAAGAGGCGTTTGTCCTCCCCGGGATTTCAAGAGCAGGCCGCCACCTGGCCCCGCAGAGCTGCCTTAGTCTCCATCACTAATAGATTCTTGAAACATTAGATTTTTTTCTTTTAACTTTTTTGTCTTCTCTTTCTCCCCTTTTCTCCTTCTCTTTGTTCTTAAAGCAACTGTATAAATGAGTTTGTACCAGCGTATCCTTGGAGGATGTGTGTCGCAAGCTCTGGCCTATCATGTTCCAATGTGAAGATGGATATCTTGGATTTAAAGAGTTCTGGGAAGAATCACAGAGGGCTGGGTTGTTTTGTTTGTTTCCCTGAGCTCTCAAGGCAGTAAGAAAACCTTAACCTCATCACACTCACCCTTCTAAACCAATTTTTAAGTTGTTTCTCTAAGAACTCAGTCAAGTCCCTGTAAAGGATGGCAAGGAAATCCCTCCAGCCACACATTGTCCAACTTCCTCAGCTCCATTAATGCAACTGTCTTTTTTATAAGTAATTTCTAATGTCTTTGCCTTACATCTTGGACAGGTTTTGATCTAGAATGATCAAATGCATATGAAATTTAGAATATCAGGAGTAATTAAATCTCCTTGATGCTCTCCAACAAGACCCAATCTTACTTTTCAGCTTCACTAGATCTCAGTGACATCTCCAACTCACTCACCATGTCGACACTGGACTGGCCATGAAACCGGTTACACAGCATGTTCTGAGTCAGGTGGGTCTTCACACTTTGCACCGGGAGACCACCATGCCAGCTGGACCTAAAGAGGAGACTGTGAGGCAGCCTGGCCCTGCTGAGAAACATTATTGCAACACCCAGAGAAATAAGTACAGAGACAAGGTAGGAAGAAGAAAAACAGGAAGTAGAGGGAAGCAGAAACAGAATGTGTCTTGAGCAGAGAAAAATTGCTAAGTACAGAACAATGGTTTTTCCTCTTTGGAGGAGACCACACTCCAGTAACTGGAGTTGCTATGGTTTCCTGAATGGTTTTCCAATTTTCCATGAGGCTTGAATATGTCATTACTGAGCTGGTTTTCTTTGCTAACTCACTGCACATAAGTATATCCCTATCAAAAAACCACATCTCCTGAGGTGTCTTCAAGTGTATTGTTGGTTTGTGGTTCTTCTGTTTTTTTTTTTTTTTTAAAGATTTTATTTCTTTATTTGACACAGAGAGAGATCACAAATAGGCAGAGAGGCAGACAGAGAAAGAGAGGGAAGCAGGCTTCCCACCGAGCAGAGAGCCCTATGAGGGTTCCTACAGAGAACTCCATCCTAGGACCCTGAGATCATGACCTGAGCCAAAGGCAGAGGCTTAACCCTCTGAGCCACCCAGGTGCCCCTGGTTTTTTTTTGTTGTTGTTGTAAGTGGAAAGAGCCCAACACTCTTGTTTAAAAATGAATCCATAATCTTGCCTCCCAGACCTGTTCTTTCTCCTGGGTTGTCTATGCCAACTTTTGATATCACTATCCTAATTCTTAGGTTTCTCCTAATACCTTAGTCTGTCTCCAATACCTAGAGTCTGTCAGTCAATTTTCCAGAGCCTAACAAATCTATATCCATGATACAGCTCCAAAATCTCAGGGTTGGTAAATAATCCCCCCATGTAGCTTTACTCTCTAGGCTTTGCTCTCAGCAGACATTACTAATTGATTACCGCACTCTATTTTACTTACCTAAGCAAGGCTAAAAGCAATAGTAGCTCTTTTCTTTGAAACTTTGTTATACATACCCCCTACTGGGCTAAACATTTTGTATACGTTAGCTCATTTAGTTCTCACTAAAACAACAACAACAACAACTACCTGTGAAAACATGCTATTTTTTTTTTCCATTGTACATGTAGAAAAGGACCGCAAGCAAATCCCTAAAGCCACACATTGTCTAACTTCCTAGGCTCAGAGAGAGGAGAGAAATAGCCTGGCTTCTCCTTTCCTCCAGTCCTCCTATTTTTCCCTCTGGCCTTCCACTTACTGACTCTAGCTGCAGCCAGCTGGCAGGGTGGTCAGAGAAATGTAACTTGCAGGAGTCAGCTCCTTGCAGGGCAGAGCAAAGCACAGGACAGGAATTGGATCTGAGACCAAAAAGAATGCCTGGCGAGGAGCCTCTCCTGATTTCACAACAAAAAAGAATGTGTCCTGACTTTGAAAACCCAAAGTATGCAATCCAGAAACTTCCTTCTGTATTTAACATTTTTTATAAAATAGTTATATTTGCATTTGTGCAGAACAGGTTTGCTGGTCTTTTCTCCTTTGGTCTGTAGGCTCTATAGGTCTACTGGGAAGACACAAATGTGAATTAGTGTCACTCTTGTCATACTGCCTAGCCCTTTGCTTTGCTCAATAAATATTTATTAAATGATGAATGATATTCAGTGCATGTGCTCCTTCAGACTGGGGTGTGTAGCAGGGCATGAAGGGGTATGCCAAGCCACAACACAAACACCACACATTTCCTTGGAGAGTCCATTTCACAGTACAGTAGGTAATTTTAAATATAATTTTTATATAAAAACAACAAAAAATGAAGTCAAACAAAACTTCCATGATTTTTTTAAAGATAAACTAAATTCATTTAAAAATACTATGCTCTTCATGTATTCATTTTTGTTTGTTTGTTCTTCTATATGCCAGGCACTGTTCTAGACAGACATACTGCCTGCCTTCAGGAATTTTACAGTATAGCCCAAGCATCAACAACATTCCCTAGAGGAGTGGAGAGCAAGTTTTTTAGGCTTTGTGGGCCAATCATTCCTTGTGGCTCTACTCAGGCATGGTAATAGAAAAGCAGGAGAAGGGAGGGAAAACTGAATGGAAAGAAATCAGAGAGGGAAACGAACCAGGAGAGATCCTGGACTCCAGGAACCACACTGAGAGCTACAGCAGGGAGGGGTGGGGGGATGGGGTAACCAAGTAAAGGACATTAAGGAGGGTAGGGGTAGTGATAAGCACTATTACACGTAGCTAATGAATTGTTGAACACTACAACAAAAATGTAGGATGTACTATATGTTGGCTAACTGAACATAATGGAGAAGAAAAGAAAAAGAGAAAGAAAAAAGGAAAGCAGCCACAGGCAGGAAGGAAACAAGTGAGTGTCCCCGGTTGCTGCTGACCCCTGTCTACTGGGGAAAAGAGACACTAAATAATGTACGATGCCACATTTCAGAGAATAATATAGTACAATGTGCTCTATGGGCAAAGCTGGCGGAAGTCATAGGTCCAGGAGCAGGACGGGCTCCCCGGGCATGCACCCTGGAGAGTCACACGGGGGCCCACTCATGAGGGACACGAGGCTCGGTTTAATGCTCCCTTATCACAGTCTGCAGATTCTCGATCGTTTTATTTTTGAACTTGTGAAGTCAGAAGGGACATGGGAGAGCAAGCCGGTACGGAGAAACGCTATGCCAGGTGTTAGTGTACGGGTGGGCAGAGTCCAGCCCGCAGCGCACCAGTGTGCAGTAGCCGCGGCCCGCCCAGCGGTCAGGTGAGCGTGGGCACCCTTATGGCCATCCCGACCGAGCCCTGTGGGGTTGATGGCAACAGAACAGTAGCCGATGCCGCTGGTGGTGGCAGCAGTGGTGGCTGTGGGGGAGGGGCCTCCCTGGGAGGCACCCCCAAAAACCTGCTTGCCTATCTGTCCCCAGATCCGGCCCTTGGAGCACCTGCAAACATTAAGGAACTTCTGGCACCCAGATAGTCAAGTCTGTCAGCAAAGTATTACAGAATAAGTGTTTGCACTGATGTTGCAATAACAAATATCTGGGAGTTATTAATACTGTTCAAAGAATTTAGCATTTCCAGTTTTGAAAACTGTTGCAACACTGCAAACCAAATATCCATGGGCCAAGATATGGAAATTAATTTTAAAGATGGTCATAGTCAACAGGATATTTAATAGAGTACTATCTTCATAGAAAGTTTCAGATAAACCAACAACAAGGAAGGCAATCTTAAAATCAATTTACCTTGGATTTGAACATCCAGTGATAGAATGCATATGGGAGCATTTTGAATTATATAAAAATCATGAAGCTGCTTTTGGTTTCTTGTATGACCTCCACAAGCTGCAAGAATCATCAGAGGAAATGGCAATATTAAAATATTAAATTTGTATGCAAAAATAATAGAATTAACATGAGTTCAACAATATAAATACTATGAAAATTGTATTTATTTATTATTTATAAATAACATAAGTTCACATATTAAATTCAGAACATAAAAGTGATTTGTATGAAGAGTTAACACCTTTTAGAAAAATGGTTCCACAGCAGCATCACCTCCAGATGTACTAAAACTTGTATTTCAAAATAATTTATGGAGAATGTATCCCAGTGTTGTCACGGCCTATAAAATATGCTGTCCCAGTCATAGTTGCCTCCGTAGATTTTCAACTGTCAAAATTAAATTTATCAAAACGTTTTTGTGGCCTTGCATTTACCAGTGGCCACTAACATCACTTTTCATTGTGTGAACCAAAAATGAAGCTGCTGAAAGTAAAAATGTTTACGAATAAATGAATATGTAGGAAAGCAAACTAGAAAAATCTTGATATCATATTTATCCATATTATTTATTACATTATAAAAATTATGACATCAAATATGTTTTGGCCATTAAAATGTATATTGTTACTCATATATCACTATTGTGTGTACTACATTTTAAAAATGATAAAATTCTCAAACAAGGGGCCTGTATTTTCATTCTGCACTGAGCCTCACAAAGGATGTGATCGGCGCTAGCGCTGTCCAGGCATCCAGGCATGCTTTCCTGGGGAAGTGGAAAGACCCAAAAGTGAGAGGGAGCTTGTGGCACCAGACCAGAGTGTGGCCCCAGCTCCAGCTGCATCACTGTCACCTGAGATCCTGTTAGATTTGTGGGTTCTCAAGCCCCGGCACAAAGATTCTGAGGGTGAGCCCCAGCAATCTGATTTTAAGCCCCCAGGCGATCCTGACTTTAAGCTCCCAGCGGACCCCCAAGTTTGAGAACCACCGCTGTCGGGGACTGAGAGTAGTATAGTGGGTGTGCTGGGAGTGTGCGAGGAGGCAGGACGGAGTCCTGAAGGCCATAAAGAGGCAACGGAGGTTTGAAAGCAGGAGTAAAAGTGAAGTCCTTACACAGGTCACAAGGCCTTCGAGGTTCTGTAGGTCCCACTGGCTTCCCCTTCCAGTTGTTGTCTAAGTATCTTTAGACTTTCTGTAAGGGAGAACTAAACCTTTGTTGGGATGAATCATTGAGATTTTGGGTTTGTTATCACACTTCAGCCTTGCCTAGCCTGCCTAACCTTACTACTAGAGTCATTACCAATGAGCAGTGATGGAGAGCAAACTCAGAAAAAATGAGTCTTCTGAGTAATTCTGTCACGAAGGATGAGCATTTCGTAGTTGTAAGGAAGATTCTGTACCTTGTTCACAAGTATAAGTATGCAAAAATGCTGCTGGCATAATGTCCCACTGGTAAAACACAGAAACGATGAGATGAATACCTAAATGTATACAGATAGGAGGCAGAATCTACAAGTACAGGCTATGAATTCGCCTGTCTGCATTTGAATCTCAGCTCTCCCACTTACCTCGAACAAGTTAATTAGCCTCTCTGGGCCTCAGCTTCCTCATAGGTAAAGAAGGATAATAGCATTAGTTACTTCATAGAATTGCTCAAGGATTGGACGCAGTCAGGGGACTCAGGTCCTGGGTTCTAAGTGCCTGACGTGTACCAACTCCTTAAATCTTAACAGCAACTCACTGAGATAGGTACTATTTTATCCCCATTTTATAGATAATGAAACAGACTCACAGATTTAAGTAACTTGCCCAAGGCCACATAGCTAGTGAATAACAGAGCGGATTTGAACCCTTATCGTGAGCTGGGAATCAGGCAGATGTGAGGAAATCTCAGCCCCAAAATCCACTAAGCAACTGATTTTGAGTCAAGATTTAACTTTTAGCAGTCATGATTTCTCTTAAATTAGGAAAAAAGTATGTATGTATGTATGTATTTTTATTTATTTATTTATATTTATAATAATACCTACATCAGAGTGGGTCAGTTCGGCTAACGTATATAAAGTATCCCCCAACTCTCACCCGCCTGGCCCAGAGTTGATACTCAGTAAATGTTAGCTCTTGTAACAATAATGTTCCATGTAGACACAGCCGGAGCATGTGTTTGGAATAGAGTTATAGTTAGGGGGAACATTTGGTCAGTGTCTTCAGCTCCCCACTGGAGTTTATGGGAAGACCTATTCCCTTGTTCTGATGTTACACATCTAATAGGCAGCCCCTTATCAATTCCTCAGGTTACATAGGTGATGGAGAGCCCCTGGGCAGGGTCCACCTCCTTCCCAACCCCCCACCGCCACCATTACAGCTTCTCCTTTGAGGCCCGGCTCTCTTGTCCCGCCTTGGAAGACTCTACCAAGGCTTCTTCTCTCTTTGGGGCAAGCCAACCTGGCCTTCCAACTGTGGGTCAGAGAAAGGGTATTAATGATTCAAAAAAAATCTCTGTTGTCTACACACGTGCCCTGCTCCTCACCACTTCAATCTTGAAACAAGAGAAGCTACGGAAGGGGTTTATGAACTATCATCAACAGCAAAAATGTTCCGTAAAGTTATGCCAGTCTGTTCCATTTTATTGTTTTGATTACAACTATTTCAAAATACCCACTCCACTAAGGACAGCAATGTGGGTGTGGGTGTGGGTGTTGGGGGGACGGGTCTTGGGGTCCGTGTCACCTGATCCCAGGACAATACTGGCCCAGCTGCTGCCACCAGCTTAGAGACCTGTTTCTCCCTAGTGGCTGTCATGGGTTTTACCTGATAGAGCAAAGCAGCAGAATATCAAGGAAAAACAGATAGCAAAAAAAAGCAGTATTTCCTGGGGAAATGACACTGTGTGGAACAATCATAGTTTATCAAGCATTTTAGACCCTTCAGAAATGTTCTTGTTCTCTGTCTCCTCAATACTTCCTATTTCTCTTTTTACTCAGCTCTTTTTCTCCTTCACAATGTAGAGCTCCCTTTTTCTGATCTTTCTCCTTCCTTCTTTACTACCATCTTCCTTCCCTTCCCACCACCCCCCCCAACTGGTTTGGTTTTTTTTCCCATGTGTTGAATATTCTCTGTTACTAACTTAACAACTAACTATGTCAATGTATCCCCCAAATAGAATGGTCACGTTGAATAAATAAAAACGCACAATGCCCAGGTAAATTTGAACTGCACATAATATTTGGGGTATATTTACACCAAAAAAAAAAAAAAAAAGATTTGTTATCTTCCTGAAAGCTAAATTTACCTGGGTATCTGATATCCCATCTGGCAGCCCTTCCCCCAAGTAACTGAAGCCCAGCGTGTTCCTAAAATAACATTTGACCAGTGAGCCAGTGCTTCTTGGAAATAAAAAAATGTTCCATATCTGCTCCATGATAAGCTTTGTAAGTTTCTCATAATTGAAAAAAAGGTGAAACCAATATTGTCTGAACCCCCCAAACAACCGAGAGTTTTCCATCTCTTGAATTTATATGGTGCTTACATCTTCAAGCTGCTTTCTTCTCGTGGCAGCTGACTTTCTTGGGGCATCTCCTCAGCTGCTGGGCCACCTCAAAAGTTGGAAAAGGCTGTAGGGAGGGGAGGGCTAGGGGGGATGGATTGTCAAACTTCAACAGGAATGTCAGGCCTTTGTAAGGGAAAAGGTTACTTTTGCAGTGGAGGAGGGGAAGGGGGGTGAATTACAAGATTTTTCTTTCCACATCACATCTTTGCCTCTTATTTCCCACATCTTTGGGGGGGGGGCAGAAATGGGAGAGGTGGGCAGAAAATCCTCTCCCTTTCTGATGATCCTTTGGCTCTGTTTGGGAGGGAGACTGACAGGAGGGGTAATGGCCCACACTCCCCACAGGGAGTTGAGGTCTGTCACTTCTGACAATTAATGCCTCACCTCCCAGCCCTTCAGCGGAGGCCTGCTGGTGTCTGAACAAACACAGCAGGCCTCTGAAGGTCAGGGACTTGCAGGAGGCCAGCAGGGCCTCCGGGCCTTCCGAGAGGCTTGACCTCTCCCCTCGCCTCTGAGAAGGCCAGGCTCTGGATGACTCCAGAAGCTGCTGGGCTCCGGAGGCCAGAGAGCACAGCTCCCCTTCCCCGAGGGGACTGCGGGGCCTGGGGCCAGGCCCGGCCAGTCCGGAGCACCGTGCTCCAGGCCGGGCTTTCTGCTCTCCCGGCTGGAGGCCCGCCATTCTAATTTAGTGAATTTCCAAGAAAGCAGTTGACAGGCTTGGCACTGCTATTCCTGGAAATGTTCAATAGGCCATCTTCTGGCCCGGCTGCTGCTGACGGATGGCTCGGAAGGGGAGAGCGCGTGGCCTGCGCCACCATCACCAGGCCTAGTCCCAGGTGCCGTGGAGCCACAGGCGACCGAATACCATGGGCTGGGCACAGGGCTGCCAGCCAGCTCGCTGCAAAATGCACAGAGACGCCCTGTGACTGTAAATTAGAAAACCCATCAACTCCATCGGATGCCCTCCATGGCCCGCAGTAAAGCCGGCAGGGGACTCTCGCCACTGCCAAAGGGCTCGCGAGGCAGCGGCTTTAACTTTTACAGCAGTCTCAGGAGAGAGGCGAAGCCTGTGACTGGGCAGGGGACACCAAGGCTACTCGCAGGGGCTGTAACTTCCCTGTGAGGCCGAGCCCAGAGTTAATCAGGGCTTCTGGGCCTCAGCACTGCCCCGCTCTTTGGGGCCGATGCTTCTTTGTGGAGCTGTCCCTGCATCCCAGGATGCACGCCTGGCCCCCGTCCACTAGGAGTCAGGATGGCCTCCACCTGTCCTTCCTCCCCCAGATGGGACAACCAAAAATACTCGTGGACCTTGCCTAATGTCCTCTGGAAGGCCAAGTCATACTCCTGCACAGGAAAGGGGGGAGGGGGACGCCAGTGACAATAGAGACAATCTCAGAATCTGCTCTCCAGTTGAGCTAAGTGATGCCTGGCAAATCACAGAATCCGTGGGCCTCAGTTTCTTTGTCTCTAAAATGGGAAGCAAAAGAAAAGCAAATGCAGGGAGTGTGGCGAGCAGTTGAGGTAATGCCCCCTCTTGCATTCTGAGAGGGAGAAGGTACCACATAAAACAGCGGAGCAGCAGAAAACCAATGGTGGAATCAGTCCTTCCCTACCGCCAAGGGCGGGGCTCCCTTTGAAAGGAGAAAATAGTTGAATATTTAAAGAATTTCCCAGACTCTCAAATTAAACCAAACAAGTGCTTTACAAAGCTTTTCTCTTTTTTTCCCCCTTCTGAATTCAAATAAGATTAAGAATGCTATGACTGCCTGAGGTTAATGAACGTGATTTTCTTTTGTCATCCTTGAAGGATTTCTATTTTCTGTTTTAATCAACACCCTAGCAACTGCATCCTCCAGTGAAAGACCATAAAAGAAGGAAGCAGGAGTGTGTGGTGGGGTCCTCCTCTATTTTTTTTCACAAAATTAGTATCTTTTTCTTTATAATTGGTGACAAAATTGATAAATGAAAAGCCACAGCCCTCTAGAAAGATACTGTAGCTTTAAATGAGCTTTACTGTTATATAATTCTCTGGCTGACTTCACCCCACCAGCTTTCAAGGAACTATAAAGAAATCTTTAAAGGCTAATATTTCTTCTGTTCACACTGGCATAAAAACACAAAGGAAATGGGTAACCTGAGCTTTCTCAAAGAGCCAAGTCCTTGAGGACAGGGCTACACGTGTCCGTCCCCCCCCACACCCCCCCCACCCCGGCCCAGGGAGCTCCAGGGAGCCACAGCGGCTGTGTATGTTGGAAGACCCAAGGCCACATTTGCTTTGGGAAACAGGACACTGTGATTAATCAAAGAAAACAGAAACAGCTCCGTTTTCCATAATGGGCCCATCAAAGGGCTTTTCTAGGAAAAACCCTGATCAAGCTGTTCCTTCTATTTCCCTAACGGCTAACAGCCGGGAGTGGGGGCTGGCGGGTATGGCAGGAGGAACCCATGGAAGTTTATTCCCAAATAGTCCCTTCCCAGAAAAAGACTTCATCATTCTATCTAGCTCAAAGCACTGGGCATCTACTGATGGCAGGGCATCTACTGTGAAAGAAAACAGGCTGCCTCTCCTTGAGACATCCCTGCCCCGCAGTGAGGGTCGAGGTCCTCACTGGCTTCCACAGAATCACTCTGATCAGACAGGATTCCCAGAAGGGGACTTGGGCAAATGAGACTCTGAACCAAACTAATGGAGAAGGGTCAGAGAAGGCGGCCAGGCGGCACTGTTCTAAAACCAGCTGGCACATGCTCTCCTCATTACAGATACAGTGTGGCTGTGGAACCCAGTAAAGACACAGCTGGGACCAGGGTGAGGAGAGTAAGCGAAGCATCACCTCCAGTGCAAAACTTAAGGACACCGAATAACCCCAGCAATCGTATAAATAATATAAATGATACCTTGATGCAGGATTTCAAAAACTCAAAACTAATGCCCCCCCAAATTTCCAATGAACAAAATATCAAAACTTAAAGACAGGGTCTGGTTTCACAAACATTGTGTGTCTCCCATGACCAGCACTTGACTGCAAGTGGGCTCCTGGCTTTAGAGGGTCTCCGTGAAGCAGAGTGAACGAAGGGGCCGGGACAGGACCCATGGCTACATGGCCCTCAGCATGCCCCCAGCCGCTCTGAGTTCTGGTTCTCACTTACAGCATGGTCTTAATGTTGGTCACACCTTCCTCATGGGGGGGGGGGGTTAGGATCAAAGAAAATCTTGTTCACAAGAGCATTTGAGAAACCGTAACCTATGATGTTCTTGAGATGTGTAACAGAAGGCGGAGCAAAAAGACTGGTCATGCAGTAGTAGGCAAGACGGGACATCTTTGGTGGGGGAAGAGAGAAAAGGCAGAAGGGATGGAAAAGCTGTGGCCCTGGCTGTGTGTTGGGAGGTGGGAAGAGCCAGATTCTAGATTCTGACCCAGTTCAGCTACTTATAACTGCAGAGCTTTGGCCCATTTTCCAACCTCTGTGTGCCTCCGTTTTCCCAGTCTTAAATGGGGAGAATAATGGAACTGACATGAAGTCATGTGTGCATGGCACCTACTGCGGCCCAGCCAAGCTGGGTGTAAACCACAGACACACACACACACACACAACATACAGAGCCCTCCCTGCATTCCCACACCCCGACCCCAGGCTTCTCCCATTAAGAAAAAAGAAAAGAAAAGGAAGAGGGAAACAGGAGAGGCAGGAAGAATATATATTACCCAAGATTGGAGGAGGCAAGAGAGAGAATCGGGGTGGGGGAGGGCAAGGAAATACAGGAAGGAAGGAGGAAGAAACGGAAGAGAAGAAAGTGTCTGAGAAAGACACTCAGGTCCTATCCTGAGCCAAGAGCTCTTTTGGCGTAAGTCAGTTCCAGTTTCAGGAAACAAGCATAGAAAGAATCAAGTGCAACAATGTATTTAAGATTTATCTGTGATGACACACATAGCTCTGATTCACTTCTTTCACCCTGCTGGAGAATATTCTAGAACATACCTCATTTATATATCCATTCTCCCAAGGGTAGACATTTAAGCTGTGTAAGGGGATTTTGATTCATATCAGTAATGTTGGATTTCTTAAGCTGGCTGGAAGGAACAAAGTTCAATCTCTTAGTCTCTTTTTCCCTTTGTCTGAAACAGTTGAAGTCATCTAGAACTCCTACTGATTCTGCCCAACTTCCAGACCTTGTCCTTCAGGTCAAAGGCAAGTGGGATTTCCGGGAGTGGATGAAGGGTTCCAGCAGCCACAGGCCACACAGAAAGGATAGCGCCGCTAGGGGCTCTGCCTGCCCTGGACAGGCACAGGTCCAGCGCCACGAAGACATGGCTCCCAAGCCTGTGGCTTCCCAGACAGACCCGGCTACCTCAGATCTTGCCCTGACCCAGAAGCCCCAGGGCTGGGCCCCACAGGCGGTTCTAGATCCAGTGCTGGGATTTCATAGAAGCCTTGGAGGAGAGATGCTTCAGGGGAAATAGTTTTCTCCTTGAACAGCTAAGCTCCTCTGAATGGAATCTCTGTACCTTTCATAACGGAACAAAGGGGAAGGCTGTTTGCAAGCTTGGGGAGGCGCAAGTCACAGTTGGTCCCCTGGAAATCAGTCTGAGCATTTCCTTACCAAAGTACTGGAGAAAGAAGAAATGCCAAGAATCCCAAAGAATAAATCTTCTGGAAACAGTTCCTGTTTGCCTGTGGAATGTGTTGCTCCTCCCCTCCTCTTCTCCAGTAGCTTTGTGTCTTAGAGACTGTTTGCTTTGGCTAGGACCACAGCCGGTCTGCATTCCCCAGAGTCCACCTGCTCCGAGCACTGGCTGCAGACGCTCGTACGCGACGGTTCACAAAACCACGACAGGATTGGGCCACGAGAGTGAGGTGCTCCTCTCGGGAACAAAGTTTGAGGGGAGGCCCCAAAACTCAGTAACTGACATGAGTAAATATTTTAATGTAGTATTTTAAAAACTTAAAGTTAATGCAAAAAAAAAATCCATGATCAACAAAACAACCATATTTCAAGTAAAGGCTGGGTCAGCAGAAACTCCTGAGTTGAGTGCAACCTGGAAGTGCCGGGATCAGCTCTTCCTTTGTGAACTTTTGTCCCGTCTCGTAGGCAAGGGGACGAGAATGTTCCCACCCACCCCCAGAAACATCCATCTACCCCATAGCAGGATAACAGGGCCCAATCTCCACCAGCCACCGCAACCCACAACCCCTTGCCCACCGACCCATGCACAGCTCTGGGCGGAGCCTCTTCCTCCCGCCAAGCTGCACCGCCTCCTGCCCTTCCCCCTAGGACAATAAGTCTGAGTCATCGGTCTGGGTCCTCCTACATGCTTAATCACACAGAGTACATGCCATACACAGCGGTGTAGTGACTATTCACTCCAGTGCCCCCAAACTGAGTGCTGGAGGGCATCTTATATAGCTCAGAACAATTTTTAAAACCTTAATTACTTGCCAACATTAAAAAGTTGTGAGTTTCAGAAAAAAAAAAACCAAATTGCTAGCCTGTCCCTAAAAATCCAAATTTGGGGGTGCCTGTACAGCTCAGTCAGTCAAGTGTCTGCCTTCGGCTCAGCCGAGAGCCTGCTTCTCCTCTCCCTCGGCCCCTCCTCCTGCATTTGTGCGCTTTCTCTCTCTCAAATAATAAATTTAAAAAAATTTTTTAATCCAAACTTCTAGCTCATGTTGAAAAATCCAAATGTTTGACAACAAACAACAACAATACTTGTTGGTTGAGAATATATTTTTTCTATATCAAGGCTCACAGCCATTCTGTACTTACCATCCCCCATTTTTCAGATGATGAATCAGAGGCTCAGAAAATTGAAATAACTTGTCCCAAATTACACAACTAATAGGCAGTGTGGCCAGACTCAGACCAGGGGATTTGACCCGAAAGTCCATACTTTCATTCTGTATCTTCCAGCATCATGAGGGCGGGGACTAAATGTTTTTCAAATGTGTTCC
>PITA01000489.1:80611-271857 GCA_004023965.1 Spilogale gracilis
TTATTTTATAAACTGGAGTCCCATTCAAGAATTCTTTGGGAAAAAGAAGTCCACTGTTCAGAAACAAAAACAAAACAAAGCCCCAAGCCCAAATGATCTCTCTCTGTGGTTTTTTTTTTTGTTTTTTTTTTTTTTTTAAATCTCTTCTCCACTTACCATGTTTTCTTGGACCAGCAGGAAAATTTCTCTCCCCACCTTTGAGCATGTGGGTGCTGGGTGGACCACCTCTTACAACCAGTGAATGACCATGTGTCCAGAAGCTGGGAGCCATGGAGCTAAGGCCTGCTGAGGGCTGAGAGGGGCAGTCTGAAACTGCCGAGGCCAATGGAGGGTGGGGAGTGCTACTGTGGGGACAAGTGGAATGGGGTAAGGACAAAGGAGCCAAAGCCACAGAGCCTGGTAGAGGCTGTCCCCACGCTTCTCTTAGGTGAAGTCCTTTACATGTTTTCATGAATTTCAGGCCATAACAGCTGTCTGGGAATTGAGTACATTCTTTAAAGAGTGTCAGGAAGGGTGACCTCAAGGCCTTGTAAGAGCACAGGGAGGAAGCAGAGCTGAGCTCGGCCACAGCTTGGCACTTCAGGACCCTGGACATATGTAAAGTGTGCATTGTGTCTCTCTACGTAGCTGACCCAATAGTCCTAGGGATCGAGGGAGACTACTTTAAAAAGATAAAGGGACTTGAGCATGGACATCTGTCTTAACTACATGTGTGTGGTCTGACAGGTGCAAACCAAGAGAAATTGGGAGTTTCTAGACACTCTCTGAAGGCAGGACTGCTGAAGCTGGCTTTGCCAATGTGATTTTCACGTTGGCTTCAACTGCCATCTATTTGCCAGTGACTCAAAAAATCCAGAATCGGTTCAGATTTCTCTTCCGAGATTCCAACCCCATAGTTCTTACTCTGAATTGAACAGCTCTACTTAGGGGTCCCATACACTCCTCCAGCAATTCCGCAAACAGAACTCCTTCACATCTCTCTGAAACCTGCTCCTTTGGCAGTGTTCTCTTTCAGGAGCTTCCAACCACATTCATACATCCCAGAAATTTGGGAGCCATCCTTTACTGCTTCCTTACCTCATTCCTCAGGGTTAAGCAATGTGAGGCTCAATCCACCCCTTAAGGAGCTCTTGAATCTACTTCTCTCCAGCTCTAACGGTGTGACCCTGGACTAGACCATCTCATCTCTGACCTGGATGACTACTATCACCACATATGGGTTATCCTGCTTCTGCTCTTGTCCTCTATCCTGCGTCTCATGCTCCAAATCACCACATAGATCTTTTTGAAATATGTACACACTGAATGATGATCATTCTAGAACAGAAGTATGATCATCTGATATCATGCTTAAATCCCTTAGATGGTTACCAGACTTAGGATGAAGTCCTAACTCTGGACCACGGTATGCAACTTAAGCCCCCACTCATCTCAGCAACCACTCTACTCTCAGTACTGCAGCCAACATTTTTCGGTTTGCCAGACACAATCTACTCTCCACCTCCATTCCTTTGTACATGTTCCTCCATCTGTTGAATATACACCCCGCGCCCCCAGGATGGTCAATTTTATGTGCCAATTTGACTGGGCTAAGGAAACTGGTAAAACAGTACTTCTGGACATACCTGTGAGAATGTTTCTGGGAAAAATGGTCATTTTAATCAGTAGACTGAGTAAATATCTCCCTCACCAATGCGGATGGACATCTTTCAATCATTGAGTGCCTGAATAGAACAAAAAGGTGGAGGAAGGATGAATTTGCCATCTGCTTGAGTTGGGACATCCACCCTTGAACCACGACTTATACCTTTGGCTCCCCTGGTTCTCAGGCCTTTGGACTCAGACTGAATTATACCACCAGCTTTCCTGGCTCTCCATAACTTCATTCTTGGCCTCCATAACTGTGTGAACCAATTCTTTCTGCTTCTCTTGTGAACCCTAATATACTCCCATTACCTCCTAGTCACCCTTTGAGCCTCAGCCTAGATGGCACTTCATCCTTTATCAATGACTTTCCAAGACCAAGTTAGATACTTCCCTGTTGCATTTCCACAGCATCATCTCTTACTTTTATTTTAACTCCTATTCTAATGGACATATTATAGTTCCTTGTTGTTGACTTAGCTGCTTTTCCCATTGGGTTGCAAACTCCGTGAAAGTTAGCATGTATTCTGTTCTGTTTACATTTGCATCCTTGAACTTACATCACACCCAGGCATACAGTATGTGCTCAATAAATTCTTATTTTTCTGATTGAAGTGAATAGACTATCAAAAGTGAGTCACCTTTTAGCAGAAACATTAAGAACCCTACCAGGAAAGAGTCTGCTTGCTAAGGAAAATATTGCAGTCAGATGTGCAAGTCAGACTGTGCTCTAATGGTACCAAGAATTGACTATTAATGTGTTGGCAATTTGCTAACTTCTCTGCTTCCTAGAAGTTCACATATTTGGGATTTTTTTTTGTAAAAGCTGTGAAATAAAATAAATCTCTGTCTATGTTTTTCAGAACTTCCTGAGTTCCACTCAGTTTCATCTTGCCAGACTGACATGGCTTCAAATCCCCATTTCAGGTCCTCTGTGTTTTGTTGTAACTTTCCATACCCTCCACCCATTCATGGCCCTGAAGCTGAAATCTTCCCCTGGTGACAGTGTCAGGAAAAAGAGCTGTCATTAGAAGTGTATCTGTGTCTGGTGTTAAGAGGCAGAAGACGTGTGAGGCTTTTACTTCTAATTTCTAATCAATGTTTTGACCTCCCTTTTACCTGACATTTCCAAACTCTGGGCAATGGGCTAAGCTATTTCAGTTATTGTGTTCTTCCACACATTTCTCATTTTCAAACATAGGTAAATAATAAATTCAAAATGCTTTGAACCTTTTCTGGCATGAGACTACAGGAAGAGCAGAGACCTGGATTCAAGTCTTAACTCCATCGTTTGTAAGCTTGAACCAACCATCTAACCCCCTCAGAACTTCATCCTTCTCTTCTGGAGAAGAAGGATGGTACCAACCTTGCTCCTTACTCTCTGCTAAATGATAGAAATTTTTTTTTTCCCTCCAAAGCAGTACTCCCACACTCCACATGTGGTTGTGGAGAAGGGAACACTCATCCCACATAGCAAATGGAATCACTGACCTCTCTCAGTATTGGAACTCTGGCTCTGGAATTCAGCTGGACCACCATCAGTAAAACCAAAATCATGCAAGGAAGAAGCGATGCAATGCCTAAGGATGGAGATTTAAAAATTATATATATTCTAGTGGTAATTAAATGTAAGAAGCCAGGGACATGGCCATTTTAGCTTGGCCATTGGATGCCTTATAGATTTAGATTTCTAAACAATGGTTCATTATCTGTGCCTAGCACCTACACCCTATGAGATCTTTCACAAATAGTATCTCCTTTCATCTCTACAACCATCCTGACAGGCTGGCAAATATTACTACACCCATTTTTCAGAAGAAAAAAACAAGGAGATTGTGCCTGGATCACACACACTTATGTGGAATGGACCTGGTACTTCACCTGGGGTTTCTGAGTCTAAGACCAGAGCTCTTTCTACCATCTCTGCTCCCCTTCTGCACAGCTGGGAAAGAAGAACCAATCTCAGAGGATGCATATATTTAGGAACCCCTTCATAGTGCCACAGAGGAAACAGTCTGGGGGTGAAAAGACCTAAGCTCTTGAGATGTCATTCTCAACTCTTGAGATGTCAATTTCCTTACTTCTGCAACTCTTGAGATGTCAATTTCCTTACTTCTGCAAAGAACAGGTAGTGATAAACAATTCCAGTTTCCCTCCCATGTTTCTATTTTTTTTTTTTTTTAAGATTTTTATTTATTTGACAGAGAGAAACACAGCCAGAGAAGGAACACAAGCAAGGGGAGTGAGAGAGGGAGAAGCAGGCTTCCCGCCGAGCAGAGAGCCCGATGTGGGACTCGATCCTGGGTCTCCAGGATCAGGACCTGAGCCGAAGGCAGTCGCTTAACCAACTGAGCCACCCAGGCGCCCCCCATGTTTCTATTTCTTGAATGTGTACCTTTGGTTATTTTAATGTAAAACCCAAATACCTGTCATAAAGAAGAAATGCTTAAAAAAAAAAAAAAAGAATACATCACAAGTTCAACAGCAATTATGGTATTTTTGACCCAATATGACCACTACGGCTGAATTTAAAACTTGGGTTCTTTGGGGGTGCCTGGGTGTCTCAGTCAGTTAAGCGTGTGTCTCCAGCTTGGGTCATGATCTCAGGGTCCTGGAACCAAGCCCCATGTCGGGCTCCCCACTCAGTGGGGAGCCTGCTTCTCCCTCTCCTCCCCACCCTCCCCACCTGTGCTCTCTGTCACTCTCTCTTTCTCAAATAAATAAATATATTTTTAAAATATTTTATTTATTTATTGACAGAGAGATCACAAGTAGGCAGAGAGGCAGGCAGAGAGAGAGGAGGAAGCAGGCTTCCCACTGAGCAGAGAGCCCAATGCGGGCCTCAATCCCAGGACCCTGAGATCATGACCTGAGCCGAAAGCAGAGGCTTTAACCCACTGAGCCACCCAGGTGCCCAATAAATAAATATTTTAAACAAAAAGTTGGAATCTTCTTTCTTGGCTTCTTGGCAATAAACTTCATTAAACTTCAGTTAATCCTTCCACATTTCAGTTTCCTCATATGAATAAGAGAACGTTACCTTCAGTACAGGAAAAAGGAATTTCCAGTTCCTTCCTTCTTGCCATCTTGCCTCTTTCTAGCTTCCTGACCCCAGCCTAAGGGAAGAGGACTTGCTAATTTGAGTGGTTGGAGTCTGGGAGCAGGGCAGGGTCCCTAGGAATGGTTCTCTTTCTTTTCTATTTTATGCAGCTGGGTGAGCGCATGGACTCAGCCCCCTCTCCTTCGCTCTACAAGTACCCAGGGAGATAAGTCAAATTATTAGTCATCTTATTTTCTTCATCATTTTGTCATCTTAACTCCATGCATCCTTCTAGAGGGTATTAAGATCTCAAAATTTAGATTCAGGAAGGAGTAAGAGGTTCTGTTTAGGCCTCAAGGGTTAAGCCATGTGCTTCTATTCATTTTAAATCAACACCCATAATGGGGGTTATTGGTTGATGGCTCAGTTAATAAACGGTAGTACTTTATTTGACTCAGGTCCTCTGCCTGTCGCTTTCTATAGAACTGTGGTAGCCAGTCTCCCATGACAGTCCCCAGTGTTCTCCTACTCCTGGTATGCATACCCTTTTGTAATTCCCTTCCACACTATACCAGGGTTGATCAGTGTGACCAATAGAATATGGCATAAATGATGATATGTAACTTTGGTACTAATTATAAAGAACCTCCTACCTTCTGTCTTGATTGCGCTCTCTCTCTCTCTCTGTCTCTCTCTCTCTCAGGTCATTTGCTCTGGGGAAAGAAGCTACCATGTCTTGAGAAGTCCTAAGGAGAGGCCTCTGTAATTCCTTTCTAGAACTTTCTAGAACTTTCCCCTCCTCTTCTCTTTCTGACCCCATGCTCCATGGCAAGTAACACCCATTATATTTCATTATCCTTATATGAACGCTTGTCTGAATTTCCCTGGATCCTTGAGAACAGAGGTGGACATTTCTTACTTGTTTCTCATTCTTGGTGTCTAGCACAGTATTTGGCAAATGGTGAGCTTTCAGAAAATGTTTTTTGAATAAAGAATGGATGGAAATTTAGTTTCATATTTAGCTTATAGTCATATCTCATATTTTATGTTTTTATTCTTTTGCTCAAGTATCAATTTAAAAAAAAAGATTTATTTATTTACTTTAGAGGAGAGCATGAGCAGAGGGAGGAGCAGAAGGAGAGGAAGAGAGTATCAAGCAGACCCCCCACTGGATACAAGAGCCCATTGCAGGGCTTGATCCTAGCACCCTGACAGCATGACCTGAGCCAAAACCAAGAGTCAGATGCCCAGCCAACTGAGCCACCCAGGTGTCCCTGCAAGTATCAATTTTTAACAGTTTTATTGAAATATAATTGTTATACAAAGAGGTGCACATATTTAATGGGTACATTTTGGTGAGTTTGGGCCTATGAAAACACACATGGTACCATCACCACATGCAAGGTCCTAAACATATCTGACATACCTCCCAAAGTCGTCTTCTGTTCCTTTGTCATTGTTTGTTTTTATGCTAAGAACATTTACCATAAGGTCTACCCTCCTAACAGATTTTGAAGTATACAATACCATAAACACAGCAGATCTCCAAAATGGATTCATCCAGCATAACTGAGACTTTATATCCATTGAATGACAATTCCTCATTTCCCCTTCCCTCTGGCCCCTGCCAACCACTATCATATTTTCTGCTTCTATGAATTTGAATTCTTTAGATGCCTTATATAAGTGGGATCATGCAGTATTTGTCCTTCTGTGACTGGCTTTTTTGCTTAGCATCATGTCTTTCAGGTCCATCTATGTTGCTGCAAGGGGCAGAATTTCTTTCTCCATTAAGGCTGAATAACATTCTTTTTAATTTAATTTAATTTAATTTATTATTTATTGGAAAGGCGAGGGGCACAGGGAGTGGGAGAGAGAGAATCTTAAACAGGTTTCATGCTAAGACAGGGCTCAATGTCACAACCCTGAGATCATGACCTGCACCAAAATCAAGAGTTGGATGCTTAACTAACTGAGCCACCCAGGTGCCCCTAATGTTCATATTTTAAATGGCAAAAGTATAAAGTCTGAATGTCTTTCAGTAGAAGGCAAATGTAGCAATCTATACTAGATTTCATAGACATGTAAGATCTCCAAATAAGTCTATGTGTGGAAGTAAAAGACAAGTCTAAGAAATCTCTTGAACTTAAATAGGGGTTTCCACTCTGTCTCCAAATTTGGCCTCATGCTTTTAGTTCCAGTGTGTACCATACAGTTAATTCCTTCTTTATAATGGAGAACTTTATTTTTTCCCTTCTGTATCCATATGCCTAATTAAATTATATCCAGTATTTATTGAATTATACTTACTAGGTTAAATATTTTGGCCCCAAAGATGTATTAATTTTAAGTCCCTTAGTGTGGCCACTTGGGTCTGTTTTTACTCAATTATATAGGCTCTTGAGAGATGTCAATTCCAAAGACTGGGTGGACCTCTAAGAAGTGAGAAGATGGAGGGAAAACCACAGAGGCCAATCTGACATTTTGTTTGTCTTCCAAATCTAGATTCTCAGAATTGAGCTAACAGTGAGCCAAAGGCCCCGAAATGCACTTCCATCTTTCTGTGTACTCCTTCCCCTTCCCTCAAAGCCAAAGCAGCCTTTACAAGTCGATCAGTTGACTTATAGGTGGGCACTGGAAAGTTCAATCTTTAACTCAGAAAATGCCCAGTTTATTTTAAAGATGGATTGAGGAGAAAAATGGGTGTTATCAGAAGGAGGAGGTATAAATCAACATTATATTCATGATGAATCTAAGAAAGTTCCAAAAAGAGTCAAATCTCTATATGCAAATTTAGGTGAGTGTGTGTGTGTCTAAATACTACTTCTTTGGTATACGGTGAAACTTACTCTTATCTTGGTGGGATAATCTCCTAGGGAGTCATTTTACCAGAGCACACAGTTCCATTTATCCATTTTCTGAGGATTAATCTCAGGGGTAGCTTTATGTAATACATATTGGCTACAGTACAAGGCTTCTCTAGTTAAACCAAACATCCAAATCATGAAGCAGTAAGACAAACAGTACCTTCTCTTCTGCACGGGTCAGCATGCGCATATGTGGAGCAGAATATTACTTTAGCAATGAGAGATTAAATTCTTTTGAAAGTCTTCACCCCCTTCTTCCTAGATGATGGATGTGCAACAAACAAAAAGAAGAAGAGAAAAACACTTTTTTTTGGAAGCCACAAAAGACAAGTTTCCCAATTTTGAACTACTGCAGAACACACATAAGACAGGACACTGTCTCTAAAGAGTTCTGCCATGTTTATCAGCCGCGATGTTTTCTCTGTTAAAAGAGAACTGCCACAGAACCATTGTTGCTGCCAAAGATGTGCTGTTTGAATCCTTTTCCACTTCCTCTTTGCAAGATGACTTGGGCTTCATTAAATCATTACCAGAAGACAAGATCTCTGTTGCTTTGGGGCATACAGGCCAAAGGATTGTCTTTGTCACCTCCATGTGGCAAGAGGCATCAGATGTTGACCAAGCAGTGACTGGTTAAAATGACAGTCATCTAAAGAAAAGTGCAAGAATAGTGTTCATACTTTCTTGGAACTGAGAGTTAGCTTCCTTGGGCCCTCCTCCCCTCCTCCCAACTCCATAACAGAAATTGCTGAATATTCAGTTTGGTGTTTGCCTAAGGATAGCTAAACAAGTCACCTAGTGAGGTGCTTGTCCTTATTTCTGGGAAGGCAGACTTGACTCAGTTTGGTTCTAACAAAAACAAATCTACTGAAACCAAGTATGGGAGAGAGGACTTATCAACAGAGGTCAACTTAAATCAATACTGACTCTGAAAATAGGGTTTTGTCTAAAAGCTAAGGAGCAATAGAAAGGCATAAGGAGATCTTCTGGGTTTCCAAGGAGACCTAAAGACTCCGTGTGCCCGGTTGGTCTCCAGATAATAGAGAGTGAAACAAAATTTGTGGAGTATTTATAAAAGCTTCTTTTTTTGAAGCACAGCTTGGGAGAAGGGAGGCTGGGGATGTATGAGGGACCGGGTAGGGATCAGACACTGCTCTTCTGTTCTTATGCTCTGAAAGTGGCACATTCTCTCCCATATTTTTAGAATCACCATTGTTAATGTGATCATGAAGGATATTAGAAGAAGCAGAATGAAAAAGCAAGCTATCAAGTTGCGCAGTATCACCCCTAGTCTTGCTCTCTAACATTAGAATCCGAGGAGAACTATGTAACTTCTGCCTACAATCTCCAGAGACCCCAGTGCCAGAGCCAGAGCCAGTAAAAGAATAACTCTATTCAAAGCATTCCTATGGAGTGTGGAAACACTCTTTTTGCTCCTAGGTCATAGAGTATCTGACTTAGCCATCCCTCCTCCATTTGAAGAAAAGAAAAGTGATTGGTTTATGACAGGGGACTGAGCCAAATGGCTACTTCTTCCTCCTTAATCACAATAAAATAGGATACATAAAATAAGACTAAGTCCTAGGCATTCCCTAGAAAATGCTGGCTGAATAGAAACAGAAGAATTTCTGGGTGGTAGCAGACTAACAAAAATACCAGAGAGCTGAGAAACATAGCTGAAGAAGGGGGCTGCTGGATGAGTAATTCTGTAGCCTATAAGCTTCCTCAGGACAAGTAATCATCAGTCTTATTCATTACTATATCCTCTCTGCTTTGTAGAGCTCCTGGCCCAGAGCAGGTATTCAATAGTGACAGTTAATATGACCGTTTTTAAGAGAAAAGTAAGTTCAAGGTCCACAGGAGAGGATTGAAGTGTATTGTGGAATACTTGATTGGGACTTGCCACCCTGGGGGCACAGAGAAGAGCTAATTATAGTATTTGCCCTATGCTCTCTGAGTAAAGGACAAGCCATAGGAACTCACAGAATGAGGATCAGGGCTAGAGAGAACAGAAGGGCATGGCCTACAAGTTACTGAACTGTTAATTAGGGAAAGGCAACTTGGAATAGGTGTAAAATCTCCTGTAACCAAGGCGGGTAGCATTCCATACTTGCTTCTTTGAGAAGAGCCACCAATCCTGGCACATCCCCCCTTGCCCATTCACCTTGAGCACAGCACATCTGCCACCATCGGTCATCACATAACGAGGGCAGGCCTAGTAAGGGATTTTGGAAAGTAACCTCGACAATTGCCTGGAAAGTGATATCAGTTATCAATAATGATCAATTTGTATATGAAAGTGAACAACCCAGAATTGCCAGACTTTTGGACCAAGCCCACGACCTAAAAATTGAATCAGTAGTGAACTGACCTTTGAGGAAAGAGCAAATGCAGGAAACCGAAGAGAACTGCGAAAATATTTTATTTAGTGTCTGAGATACAATGGATATTATGTCAAAAAACAAGAGGAAGCTACCATAGAAAAAGCAGCAATCAGAGAAAAATAGAGGCATCTAAAAAATTAAAAATTTGATTAATAAACCATAAAACTGAATGTTAAGGATGAATTATGGAACAGATACAACTGAAAAGAGAACTAGTGATTTGGAAGATCATATCAATGTATTTCCCCCAGAATATACAGCAAAAAGTCAGGGAAAGGAATTATGAGGGGAAAAAATGCAGAAAATTCCAAATGGGTGAAAAATCTGTTTAATAGGAATTTAAGACATCATAGCTATAATGACAGGAAACCATTAATAGAAAAATACTCTCATGGGCTAAATAAGTAGTCAAGTTCTTTGGGTTAAATTAGAAAACCAATAATTCCTAGTCCCACTATATTAGCAAGAATACTAAAAGGAGAAGTACACGGATACATTCCACTGATATTTCTGAATTCAAAAATTAAAGAGAAAATCCAGGATACCTAGGTGGCTCAGTCAGTTAAGCGGCTGTGCTAGGCTCAGGTCATGATCCCGGAGTCCTGGGATCGAGCCCTGTATCCGACTCCCCATTCAGCTGGGAGACCGCTTCTTCTTCTGACCCTCCCCCTTCTCATGCTCTCTCTCTCACTTGCTCTCTCAAATAAATAAAGAAAAATCTTTAAAAAAATTAAAGAGGAAATCCTTGGCATTCAATGGTGGGGTAGGGTGGAACTAGCTCCTTATAAGGACATAAGGCAGTAAACAATGAAGTTTTCATTTTTACTAGTGAATTTTGGACAACAATGAAATGTCTACATACTTTGAAGAAAGAGGATTTTGAATCTACCAGCTATACTAGCTTTTAAGTGAGTGGGCAAAATAAAGACATTTTGTATGTGCAAGGATTCAGACTATATAACACAGTGGAAATAAAAAGCTTCAGGAACACTTCAGTTAAAACTAAGTTAAAGTCATTTCTTTAGTTGAAAACCATTAGCTGCTAGATATATAAAATTACTTTCCCTCCACTCAGAAAGTTTTACCATACATATGTGATTGGAAGAACAAGAAAGGCTATTAGAGGTGTAATTTGGGGCACCTGGGTGGCTCAGTTGGCTAAGCGACTGCCTTCGGCTCAGGTCATGATCCCGGAGACCCGGGATCGAGCCCCACATCCGGCTGCCTGCTCGGCAGGAAGCCTGCTTCTCCCTCTCTCACTCACCCTGCTTGTGTTCCCTCTCTGGCTGTGTTTCTCTCTGTTAAATAAATAAAATCTTAAAAAAAAATAGAGGTGTAATTTAAACTTAAATGAAGTTTAACAGGCATATATTTCATGACCAAAAATGACTTCCAGAAAGATAAATAAACAAATAAATAAGTATTTCACATAAGAAGGCTTACACATAAATAGGAAGATTTGTATCAAGTTTGTTTATATACAATAGGAAAACTCAAAGCAATAGTGGCTTGAACAAGAGTTGTTTCTCACATAAAATAAGCCTAAAGGTAGTTTGGGACTGGCATAAAAGGAAGAGTGTTCTGTTCTGTCGTCCCCTTTCTGTTCTGTCATCTTCAGGCCTGACTGACCTTCTTCAAGTCACCCAATAGCCCAAAAGGGCTGCAGGAATTCCACCCCTCATTTCCACATTCCAGACAGTAGCAAGGGCAAAGGGGCACTCAAAACTCAGGTAACATCTTTTAAAAAGGATCCTCAGATCCCATTCAACACTTCTACTTACATCTCATTAGCCAGAACTTTGTCACATGCTCATACTTAGGGCAAGAGAAGCCGAAAATTTAGCCTTTTATTCTTTATGGCAATGTAGGCTAAACTGAAAATCAGAGCTCTGTTTCAAAGGGGGAAGTGGAGGGTGGCTACTGGGAGGCCACTAGCAATATCTGCACAGAATACCATTTTTTTGACAAGAAAGATTCAGTATTGTAAAATTCTAATTTCTTCAGGTAATTTGACAAAAGCAGTACAATGGCAATGACTTTTTTCCCTTCTGATTTTAAAAAATGAGGTAAAACTTGGTAACAGTAACACACGGATCTTAATTGTTACAGCTTAATGAGTTTTGACAAATGCATATGGCAGGGAAAACAACATGCATATGAAGATCCAGTGCAGCTGGGACAGAACGTCATCGTATCAGTGGGGGTCTGGGTGGAAGGAGCAAGACCTGGTTCTCTCTGCCATTCCTGCCTGGAATAGAACTCCAGCAGCATGGTGGCTGGGTAGGATTTTTTTAAAAGTCAGCAGTCTGCCCCTCCAAGGGTGAAACCAGAGCCCCAGATTGGAAGCTCACGGAAGAGGGAGCCCTCCCATCTTAGCTGCACATGCCCATGGTAAAGTTTCTGTTCACAGGGCTGGGGAGAGGTGGGGTAATGAAGCCGCCATGGCTCAAGTGCCACAGACGCTCACTGTTGCTGCCAAGATTTAGTAGATTTTCTTGAATAAATATTTCTCTATTTGCTGTATGCTTTTTTCCATTAGGACAATTCCCAGAGACTTGGAATTATTTATTTAAAAAGGTATGTTCACAAGTTAAATTGTTGTTTTCCTGGAGAGAGGGTCTAGGAAGTCCTGCCTCTATACCCACCCCTTTCATCGTTGCTGGTGAACAAGCATCTGTCTTTCTTATCTTTGTTCTCATATATATGATGTATCCTTTATCTGGTTCTTTTAAAGATATTTTTCTTTGTCCTCAGTTTTTAGCCATTTAACAATAATGTGTCTTGATATGGAATTATTTCTGGTTTGTTTTCTTCTTGGGGTTTACTGAGCTTCTTAGAAAAATTTCAGCCAAAACTTCCTTAAATAGTTTTTGCTCATTAATTCTCTCCTCTCCTTCTGAGACTCTGGTGGGTATTTTTGTTTTTGTTTTTTTTTTCCATTTTTCCCCTCTGTGTGGTGATTTTTGTTGACTTTCTTCAAGTTCCCGGATATTTTCCTCTGTCATATTCACACTGTTATTAATCCCATCCAATAATTTTTCAGGCATTATATTTTTTATTTCAGATATTGTACTTTTTTAGTTTTGTGATTTCTATATGATTCCTTTTTTAAGCATTTTTGTATCTTTCCTGAAATCCCCATGTATTCACAAATTATATCCATTTTTTTTCTGTAAATTCTTTAAGATATCTATAATAGTAACTTTAAAATCCTTATATGTTAATTCCAACAACTGTGTTGTCTGTGGATCTCCTTTTGTTTTCTGGGGTTTTTTGGAGGGTCTCTTTATTTATTATGGGGCATATTTTTCTGCTTCTTTATGTGTCTGATAATTTTTATTGTATACTGGACATTGTAAATGATATATTACGGAAACCCTAAATTCTGTTACCTCCCTCTGGTGAGTATTGGGTTTTGTTCCAGAAAGCAGCTAAATTTCTTGTGGACAACTTTAATCCTTTGCAGGCTTGTTTCTAGGTTTTATTAAATGAATTATACTTTTTTTTTCTCTTAGTCCCAGGATATAGCTTATAGTCCTAGGATGTAGTCCAGAAACATGATGCTTCTGATATACCATAGGAATACAAGATATGTTCCCCAAACCCCTCTAATATCATAGGCTTTAACTTCAAACTCTGTCTCCCCAGCACCAGGCAGCTGATGAGGTCTCTGCTCAGTTCTTTCAACTGTCCAGCTGTTGTTTTCCACCATGCTCCTTGGAGTCTTGCCCTGGGCATTTGCAGTTGAAGAGTCTGCCAAGATTCTGAGCAGATTTTGTACATTGATCTAGGGCTCCCCCACTATCACTTCTAATCTTCCGGGACTTCCCTTTCCCCTTTAATTTGTAGTTGCTCTGGCAGCCCAGTACTTTGGCCTCTAACTCTTTAGTCCAGTAAGTCTGTGTCCTGCAGATTGCTCAATATCTACGGAGGGGAAAGTCAGTTAGATGTGGATTTCATCTCCTCTAGTTTGTGTCTGTTTGTGATCCTTCTCTAGTGCCGTCAGGTAGATCTATAAGCCCAATTTGTAATTATTATCAGGGAGAGGTTTAGTCTGATCCAAACTGCAATTACTTGAAGCTGGAAGACTTCATAATTTTTCAAACATAAAGTAGATCATGCTATATGTTTTATTTTATAGCACTTTTTAAATGGAATACCATATTTTAGATATTGTTATGTGTCAACATATACTAATTGACCTTATTTTGCCTGACATATGGTGCTCCAAGCATTCAACTATAAGGCTATATAACAAGAATAAACTTAATTGGAACTATGAGTTATGACTTAGACCTCTTTCAGTGTTCTTTGAAAAATACTAAACTACTTTCTTTTTAATGCTACTCTTTATGAAGAATGAACCACAAGAGTTCTACACAGGTCTGCAACATTATGAACTTAGTCATCCGTTAATGTGCATTTTGGTTGTTTCTAGTTTTCTCTATTACAAGCAGTGATGCAATAAACATCTTTATACATTAGTTTTTTGGTCTTTCTAACAGAATCACTATCCTAAGAGTGGAACTGATAAATCAAAGTAAATAAACATGCAAAATTTTAACATATAATTACCAATTACTCTCTAATAAAGACATATCAATATATACTCTCCAACAGTATATGAGAATGCTTGTTTCTTCACAACTTTTTAACAACATTGGATATTATTAATCTTTTAAATCTTTCCCATAAGCATTAACTATGCATATGGCATTTCATAAAAGGGGAAGTATCCAGCCCTCTTTTGAAGTTCTCAGTCTTGATCCGTCGCATCCAATTTTCCAACATCATGTCTCAGCCTTGCCTTTCCTTTGAATAGGACAATCAACACTGTCTTCTGGGCCCTCCCTCAAAAACAATTTGAATTCTTCCCAGCATGCTTCCTCTGACTACCTGTAAAACATCATTCCCAGTCCAACCTCGTCCAGAGCTTTATCCCCTGTGCTGCTCCACCATGAATATTCACACCTGATCTCATTTCCTTCACATTCCCTCATTTACTTTCACAATTTACTTCGCTCTTCAAAAAAAGCTTTGCCTTTGTGAACTAAGGTCACTGCAATTTCATTTTAACCTGCAACAATTTTGTCAACTTTATCAGTAAGAAATGCTTTAATATGCCTCCAAAATTACTACTATAGCTTTCTTGTTTTCCTCACTTTTAAAAAGTAATCATTAAGAGAGCAAATTACATACTGGGGCATTTTCCAGTAAAATATATGTAAAGGAAGGACTCTTTAAAATTAGAAAGGCTCTTTAAAGTTCAGAAACTAAACAGATGTACATTTTCCAGTACTTTCTCTGGATTTCCACTAACTGATATGAAGGTATTTTTTAAAAAGATATAAATCCAAGAGTAAAAGAGAATTGGAGGGGAAATGATAGCTAGAAAACATTGCAAGTTAAAAAACAGGAGAAAAGATAACCTACCTATCAGACCAGGAAAACTAATTCCTAAGCAAGCTAAATAGTAGCCCATTTTCCAATATAGAATCCCAAAGTATCAAGAATTAGAGGCAATAGGAGTTTGTAATTTGGAGATGAATGGGGAGGTAAGAAATCTAAGGGCTAGACACAATCCTTCCCCCAACAAAAATCCTCTTCCTTACTTTGTGCAACCAGGTGACTCACTCTCTTTCTACCTTGGAAGAAAAATTTGGACACCTGGGTAGCTCAGCTGGTTAAGTGTCAGACTCTTGATTTCGGCTCAGGTTATGATCTCAGGGCTGCGAGATCAAGCCTTGCAACAGGCTCCACAGCAGGTATGAAACCTGCTTAAGATTCTCTTTCCCTCTTCCTCTGCCCCCGCGCCCACCACTCTTTCACTCTTTCTCTCTGTCTCCCTCTCTAAAAAATAAAAAAATTAAATTAAAAAAAATAAAAAGGTTGGAAGAAAAATTTGACAAAACCTTCCAAAGGATAACAAAATGACAGAAAACAAGAGAGGAAAGATCAGAACATTTAAGGACTAAATCAGGAAGTTCACTATCCAAATATTATGAGTTATAGAAAAGGGAAAAAATAGTAAGTGGAGGAAATAAAATCACTAAAGAAACATTCAAGAAAAATTCTTAGAACTGAATACTATTGCCATATAAAAGGAGCCCATCAAATGGCCAGCAAAATGGAAAAGATATATTAGTCAAAATTTATCACTTTTTAAAATTTAAGAATACTGAAGTCAAAGAGAAAATCCTAAAAGCTTCTAGAGAGTAAAAAACTGGTTAAATTTTGACAAAAAAGATCAGAAGAGTGTGGATCTTTTCAATAGCAACCTTGGAAACTAGAAACAATTCTGTGGAAAATGAATTTTATGGAATTTTATACCAAGTGAAACTAACAAAAATTAAAGTTAATAAAAATAAAATTAGCAATAATTTAATAATATAAAGTCTTTTCGGATAGGCAAGTTCTGAAACAATATACTCACGCAATGTTTTCAGGACACAACTGGAGGAGCTATCCCACAAAAATACGGGAGTGAAACAAGAGAGAGAAAGATATGGGATCGAGGACAAAAGAAACCCAACACAAGAGAGAAGTGAAAGAAATCCCCTTGTGAGATTGAAGAGAAATCTCAGGATAACAACCATGCTACTGGTCTAGAGAACAACTAGTCTAGACTGGAGCAAGTCAGAAGACTCTGAGAGAAACGTAGGATGATGAAATTGATAGAATGCCTAAGGCATATGAATATTTGGAGAGGAGATGAAACTCCTAAGGAAGAGTTTGGTGATAAATACATAGAAAATAAACAAGACAAATAACTCCAGGTAAAAACCAAAAGTTCCTTAAGGAAAAGTAATCATATTTCAACATTTATATTATCATATTAATATTGATCCAATCAAATTTATGCTATAAACATAGGGAGAATGAAGAACAGGAAGTGTTTATATGGGGAAGAGGTAGTTGGAGCACCTGGGTGGCTCAGTTGGTTAAGCGACTGCCTTCTGCTCAGGTCATGATCCTGGAGACCAGAGATCGAGCCCCACATCGGGCTCCCTGCTCGGCAGGAAGCCTTCTTCTCCCTCTCTCACTCCCCCTGCTTGTGTTCCCTCTCTGGCTGTGTTTCTCTCTATCAAATAAATAAAAGCTTTAAAAAAAAAAAAAAGAAGAAGAGGTAGTAATGGAAAGTAAGATGTCTCCATAGTGACTCAACAGTGAGAAGCCAGTAGATAATGCCCAAAGTTTGAAAAATCAATGGCTCAGCATCCACTCTTAGGTGTATACTCAAGAGAATTAAAAATTTGCACACAGATGTTTGTATCAGCCTTCTTCATAATAGCCAAAAAATAGAATAAACCCAAATGTCCATCAACTATTGAATGGCTAAACAAAAAAAGGTATATTCATACAATGGAATATCACTTAACTACAAAAAGGAATGAATTACTGGCATACATTACAACATGGATGACCTCTGAAAACATTAAGTGAAAGAAGCCAGACACAAAGGCCACATACTACATGATTCCATTACATGAAATGTCCATAATAGGCAGATCCATAGAGAAAGTAGGTAGACTGCTCCCCCTTTCAAGACAGGGGGCAGAGGGAAATGGGGAGTGATTGCTAATGTGTTTGGTGCTTCTTTTGGATATTGGAAAGGTTCTATAATTACATAGTGGTGATGGTGGCATAACTGTGAGTATACTAAAAATCAATGAATTGCTCAATTATTTAAAAGGTGAATTTCATGGTACATGAATTATATCTCAATGTAAATGTCATAAAAAATCAAGGGTTGGCAGCTATTAAGAGATATTGCAAATCCAAAATGAAACAGCTAAGAAGTGGTTTTCTTGGTGAACTTTTAAATGAGGAAAGTGGATGGTCAAGGGATATTCTTTGTACTCAGTTGTGTAAGACTATTTGACTCTTTATAGGATCACATTACCTCAATGAAAGTAAAAATGAAATAACCAGTGACTGAAGCGCAGGTGGAAAGTTCTGGAAGTTCCTGCTAATACCCTATGCTGGCAGCATGGACTGTGGCTTTTGTAAAGTCTAGGCCATGTGAATCGGACTTAACATGACACCCCTTCAGTGTGGCAGCTCCTCCACTGATGTCCCAATGTCTTCATTTAACTTCAGGACAATGAACACGAGCTGCATTGAGCAAGGTGCTGGTCATATCTTGTCACCACAGCCCCCTCCATTGCCTTGCATAGCACTTGATCTGCTGGCTTAAATACTTTTTTTGACTTAGTGAACAAATGAAAAAACACTCTTAAACTAAGTAAGTCCTAGGCAAACTAGAGGCAAATGAAATAATATTATATGACCCCATCTCTTAGAATATTGGGGCCTGGAATATAGAGGCTGGGATAGTATACACTACCCGAGTATGATGAAGGGCCAGGGCACAAGAAATGGCAACTCGTTACCAGCATTCTAGAACTGGCACATTGAATTTATAGTAATGTTTCCAGGTTACAAGCTGTTGTGTCTCATGTCAACCTCTTTCTCCCCATTTCCATAGTCACTGACTAACATTTGTAACATAATCTTTGATAGCCTTCACCCTGTCATCTTTGGCTGTGGTTCATAGACTAATGGGGCATTACTTTAGTCTATGCCAAGGGGTGGTCCTTGGAGAGAAGAACTCAAAAGTGAAATAAATGGTCCAACTGGGCCATCAACATGGAAGGCTAACGGATGAGGGAACTCTAGGACCAGGCCTGAGGTACTGAGGCAGAGAGTGGGGAACCAGAGCATCTTCTCAGGAACCTTCTGACCCCCAGGTGAAAGTGGGCCTTTTTTCAGTATGCTCCCATAGCTCATTGATCTTTTCCTTATCATTTGTTGTAGCTTATAACTTTTCACTAGATTGTAAACTCCATGAGGACAGGAGGTATGCTTGTTTCGTTCACTAGGATATCCCTCACCAGTGCTCAACATGTTGTAGGTATGACAAAAAAGTGTTTGTTGAATGAATGAATGAGTGCATGAGTGAATGAATGAAAGAACCAGGTAAGAGCAGGGAAGTTTGAAGTGGCATGTGAGATGTAGATCCTGAAGAAGAGGAAACCATGGTGCCTTCAAGGATGATGCCCAAAGCCTGCACATGGGAGGGAAGAGGTTCTTACAAGCTCCAACCAAGCCCGGAGACCGGAGCAGTGAGGATGCATATGTGTGGGTCTGTAGCTGACGCACTCATTCTGAGTCTTGAATTTTGGGGTCATTACTGCCTGAGCGAGCCCTGTACATCAAGGCAGGCCACCATGGCTGGAGATCTGTTTAGTTCACAGTCAACGTGGCCGAGAAGGGAATACCTCAATCATTATGTGGAGCCCGAACTAGAGATTGACCAATATCAACTTCATATAATCTTTTCTGGAATTAATAAATTCAGATGACCTGGGAGGTCACCTCCCAATCCTGTGGGTGATTTAACCAGGTAAGAGGTTTGGAAGGCCGGCTGCAGTCACAGTCAGCTATAGTGGGCAGGAGGATTATTCCTCAGAGGATAGGGGAGACTGATGACATCTCACTTTGGAAATGGTTCTGCTGTCTGCTCCCCAGAGGCAGAAGGAAGGCCTTGGGATGAGGAGAGAGCAAAGAGATTCTTTAGTGAAGTCAGGGAGGAGCTCAGATTCCATTTCGCTAGATCAAGTTAGACTGCTCCACTGTACACTCAGATACTAAGACCACTTAGTGCTGCCCCCATAACTGTGGGAGACAGAAAATATAAACCATTTATCTAAAATCAGGGGTGCCAGGAATGGAATGTGGAATCCTCATGCTCAGAGAACAGGAATAGGCCTCTTGCAGAGAATCTGGCTTTTCCTACACTTTCTAATGTAAAAGGCTATCAGGAGAAGGTCATGAATAGAGAGTCCTTCTCCTTCATCCAAGGAGACAAATGTTCTATTCACACCTGAGCCATTCCCTGCCTGCAGATGGTCTCAGCCAGGATTACCCTGGATTTTGAGGAAATCCCACAAGCAGTAACTGCAACCTCCCTCTGCTGCTACATCACGTGACTTGAGGACTGGCGCAGTGGGAGCTGTTAAGGCACGCCTATCTCATGAACATTGCTCACTTAATCTCAGTCCTAATGACGGAGAAAGGTGCTGACATGGAAGATCCAGTAGGTGGGAATGAAACATTTTAGTATGAAGCTGACATGGCCATTCCAGGCCTTTGGCTATACTTCAGGGGAAAGAAGAAAGAAAAGAAGAAAAGAAGAGAAGAAAAGGAAGGGAAGGGAAGGGAGAAAAGAAAAGAAAAAAGAAAAGAAAAGGGAAAGGAAGGGAAAGAAGGAAAAGGAAAAAGAAAAGGAAAGGAAAAAGAAAAGAAAAGGGAAAAGAAAAGAAAAAGAAAAACAACACAACTCAGGTGGGCCTGAGTTCAAATTTTGACATTGCTATGTATTGTAGTGAATGATGTTGGCTGGGTTAGTTAACTGTCTGGAGCACCAGGCTTCTGACCTGTAAAATAAGGGAAGTTGGGCTAAAATCCTAGCTCCTAAGGTTGGCAGAGGATGAATTGACACAAAACACTCGAGATCACATTCCTTGTGGCTGGTTCACTGGAGAAACTCTCTCAGTATGCTGAACCCTCTCTCTCTCACCTCCCCTTCCACCTCTGGGCTAGGGGTAGGTGAATATGATGTTCTGTGGAATAAGTCCATTGAGACAGAGAAGGAATTTAGTTCATTGGCTATGTTCTAGCATCTCCTGAAGTAAATACCAGGACACAGCTTCTGCACAGCCTGTAATGAGGTGGAGGGAAGGGGCGCATCCCCCCCAGGCTACCTGTTTTAGAGAGTCCTTCCTGTGCTGAGGACTGCAGCAGGAGCCCTCCTTGGAGCCTGGCATGCTCCGCCTTGGTGGCCATGGCTGCCCATAGAAATTACTCAGCAGCAAGGATGTGGGGTGTGGGAACACTGCAACCCAGGCTTTGTTGATTCCCTCTTTCCATGAATATTGAAAACCTGAGTACAAGACGGACACCATTCATTCATCATTGAATATTTCTGTAACATTTATTCTATGCCTGACGCTGTTGTAGGCATTTCACAGATATGATCTTGGTGACTCTTCATGTCAGGCTGCGAGGCTGGTACTATCATCCTATTTCAGGGGTAATGAACCTGAAGCACAGAAGTTATAGCACTTGCCCAAGAAACATGTGCACAGGACTTTTTTTACTCAGTGATGGTAACATTTACAGCACCCCATGGTTTGTCTAGTGGTGATGGTTAAGCATACATTCATTTGGTTATGCTTTCATTCATTGACTGAGACTCATTAATCATGAAGCCTGTACCAGACTTTGCACCAGGAAAGGTGGGGTCAAAAGAAGCAGGTCTGTCCTCATGGAGCTGACAGTCCAAGGAGGCAAATGCCAAGTAAGCCTCATTTTTATCCTATGAGTTTGCAACCAGCAAAGCATGGGCTTAGGTCAAGAATGCTGTTATTGCCAGTGGAACAGACTTCTTATTTTTATAAAATAAATAACCTTTGGGGGGCATTAAACATGGGACATGGCCCTTGACCTTTAAGGCCCATTCTAAGGAGTCCATCAGTTGTACTTGCTTAAACCTTCATAGTTCAGAAGAGAGAATGAGTGTAGGACTAGTGCTCCTACCAAACACCCAACAGGATAAAAGAAGGGCCCAGTATTTCCCGAACTTCATGTGTGTATTACTAATGAAGAATATTTTGTATGAGGTGTTAGGTATCTATTTCTATGTGTATTGCAAAATATATAAACAACAACATGGACCCATTATTTCAAACATACTATTGCTGAAAGATTTCTTTAACTGAATTAATTCAAAGGAAAAAATATTAAATTAAGAATGGCACAGAGGGCACATTTGATACTGAAAATTATCCACGTGGCACTCAGATGACAGCTTGGTTTCCCACTGGAGACGTCACTGACATTTTGGGCAAGGCCTCTCTGCATTGTGTAGGGTGACTTCTCACACTATGCACAGCCCCTCCCCATGACATGGCAGCAGTACCCCCATGCCTGAGGACAAGCCTCCCCAAAATGCCTCCAAACATTTCCAAATGCCACCTGGTAAAGGGCCAGGGTGAGGGGGATGTGGTACCACCCTCCATACGGGCTGGGAACTACTCCTCTAGACTAGCTGGCTGGAGCCTTCATTAGAAACAAAACAAAACAAATCAAACAAACAAACAAAAAAAAACCAAGCTATTTTCAAATATTTTTGAACTATAGAAGGACAAGAAGAAAAAGTCAAGTTCAATTTCTCAGTGGCTTACAGGGAGAGGCAGCCGAGTAAGCAAAGGAGAACCCAAATGGGAAGAGAGCAAACCTACAGGAAGTCCTGGCAAGAGTGAGGACAGACCGCAAAGGCCTGAGGCCATAGACAGAGCCTTCTGGCTTGGAGCTGCTGTTATGGGGCAAGAGCAGTTCCTTCCTGCTTGTCTTACAGGTGCTACCTGGCACCTGACAATGGCCAGAGAGACTGCCCACGGCCTGCTGAAGAACAGGCAGCACCACCTCCTGCCTGAACTAAAGGCAGCACCAGCAAGTCAGGAAGGCATCTATACAAATACAAGGAACATACAATTAAAAAACGTGACAGACTTACCAATTACTAAGGCAAGAAAAGAAGGTTCCAGAGAACCACAAAAAGTCTCTTTCCAAGTAGCCCATAATGGGCTGCGAATGGGGCAGAGGAATGGTGAGAGGATGAGAATGAATTAATGGTGTTTGTACACCACCCAATATATTATCCATGTCCTTGAAAAATCTCGGTTACTGTGGGCAGCTTTGAGCCACAGTTTCCCCAGCACACTCCATGTTTGAGAATCGTCTGCCTCCATGTGCCTGGAATCAATCTTCCCAAAGATGGTAACAGGTGGCATCATGGGAAAAAACCTTCCAATGTCCATTAAGCTTGGGAAACACTGCCCGTTTCCATTTTGGAGGTTCACAATGTGTATTGGCACCTTAAAATTTTGAGAATATTTCTTCTTTTCCCTTGGTAATCAAAAGGAGAACTCCAAACTCCTCACTGGTTTTAAAAGTGGGCCCCACTTGGCCCGATTGATTTAATCTTCTTGGGAGGCAGACTCATCACAACTGTTCCTACTCTCTGTCTTACTCATCCTTCCTTGGGCCTTCTCTCACATTCCTTCTTCCTCTCCGAGCCTTTCTACTTACTCTTTACTCTGTCAAGTCCCAGCTCAAGATTCATGTTCTACCTACTGTGCTCTAGAGTGGACTTTCTCTTTGCTGTGAATTTTCTTAGAGCTCTGTCCATACAAGGTGGTGTCATGTCAATGCGATTACTACCATGTTGCCTTGGGATTACTGCCTGGCTGTGTGACATACAAAATTTATAACCAGTTTTGCTTCAACTTCTCATGGGAGACTGTGACTGTATTATAAATTATAAAGGTCTTTTGAAACAAAACAACTTCTTGATACATATCCTGGTGGATGTGCCAATGGCTGGCTTTGTTCTCTTATAAAACTACTTCGACGCTCTGTCTCTATGAATTAGCAACCATTGCATAATGGTTGAAAATATGTATTCACATTTTTCTATATTTAATTGCTCTCACATTCCTCAAATGAAACATCTACTACAATAGATTTTATCTGAAACTGTATAATGTTGGGAGTATTCACAAAGATAAGACTGTCCTCCTAGAAATGGAATTTGACCTTTTACCTACATGAATCTTAAGAGTTTATTTTTTATTTCTATTATATTCCCTACCTTCCTCACCAACCCCCAAAACCTCTGCCTTTCCCATGGTCTTTCTCTTATCAGTTAATAACGATATCATCCTTCTGTTTGTTTGGGACAAAAATCTCAGTGTTTCATCTTTTTTTTTTTTTTAATTTTACGATCACATCAAATCCATCAGCAAATCCACTGGGTTCTAGCTTCAAAATATATTCAGGATATATTTCTGAGCACTGCGCCCCTGGTTGTGTCCCCTGGTTGTGCTCCCTGGAAGCTGAGTCTGAGACGGAGCTCATAGGCAGGAAGGTTATCTGGGAGTGCTCCTGGGATCAATAACGCCTGAGGAGGGAAACAAATGGGTTTGGGCAGAGAGAAAAGTTGGGCTGTGATTCAATCACAATGAAAGCCAGCACTGCCTTCAAAGAGCTCTGAGCTGGGGCAGCCCTTGGGAACTGTCTTGAACTGAAGCGAGGTGCCAGGCCTTCATACCCGTCAGGTCACAGGGTGCAGTCCGCTGGGAAGGGGGAATACCATTGGACAAAATGGCTCTCTTCAGAGAAGCAATTCTTGAAGATGGCTGACAGCCAAAGGCCATTTTTGGGGGACATCCAGCTGCCAGAGGAATCAATCTTTCATTCCTGAAGGGGAGCCACATATTCACTACACTTTGACCATGCTCTTCTTGATCCAAGCCCCCATCTTCTCAAGAATACTGCAGTGGTCCCTTTACTGTTTCCCTTCAGCCCTCTTAACATGTTAGCTAGAGTTATCCTTTGAAAATATAAATTAGATGATATCATGCCTCTGCTGAAAGCCAACCAGTGGCTACCCATGTTATCCCGAGTGAAAGCCAACGTCATTACAATGGCCCATCAGACTGTCTGTCCTCTGCTTCCCATGACGCTCCGACCCCAGCCCCGACTACTTGCTCTCTTGCCCGCTGCACTCTAGCCACTCTGGCCTCCTTGCTGTTCCTTGAAAACATTTGGCAAGTTCCCATCTCAGGCCTTCACACTTTGCTCTTCCCTCCACACAAAAGATTCCCTCAGGCCTCAGCATGTCTCCTTCCCTCACTTCCTCAGACCTTTACTCCCGTTACCTTCTTATGAAAACCTTTTCTGACCAAACTTTAAAAAAAAAAAAAACTACACAGCTCCTTCCTCTGACTCCCACTGTCCCTTTGTGCATTCTTTCTCTCCGTAGCTGGGAGCTCCATGAAGGGAGAAGTTCTGGACTGGTATACTGACTGCTCTATGCCTGGCACCTATATCCATGCCTGGAATACAGCAGGCGCTCAAAACATGTATGTTGAATAAACTTTTGTAAGTCACAGAGTTCCCATGACTGGTACAAACTGAAAATTGTTCCCTGGGTTATCTATGTCTCTAGGAAAGTCATAATAGCTTTGTTTCTCTTCCTTTTGTTAAGCTTTGGTCATGCAGGCCATTCATTTTCCTTTAGCCAAATTAAATGAGGAGATAGCTTACATGTCTTTGATAGAACAGGCAGTCAAGATACCAGAATTCTGATTTTACCTCACACCCAAACCTTACAGAAACATTTTTTTTTCTTCCAAATTTGCTTTAGGCTCTTTAAAGTAAAAAGATGTGACTCTTGACCATGTCGAACTTTGTCAGAACTCTGTGCTCCCTGAAAGCAGTGATGGTTGAGAAATCCTCCCCCCCTTTTGTGTTCCAAGAAATGGCTAATCACCACAAAGGACAACCTAGCCTTCCCATATTCTGAGTTAAGACCCACCTGCGTCCTTACTCATGATTCCCATAAGACTTACGGATGACTCCCTAGTTTACTTGCCTCTATAAAACTCAGGCCTCCTTCCTTTTCTTTGAGACATTTTTCATGAATAGATGTTCCCTCTATTGCAATAGCCTGAACACAATTATATCCACAATTGACTGCTTTATTTTGTCTTTCACACTATCATAAAGAGAGGCCTAGTGTTCAGAGGGTTTATTTTTAGCCTCAAAGATAGTGTTTGTTAGGAAATCAGCAGCTGACAATAGTGAGTGACAAAAGAACTCTTGACAATAGAAAACAGACAACCAAAAGGTCTGCTCCTTCAGCAGAAAGCCAACATCGAGTTCAGTTTCAGAGCAGGGAATAATTACTTCTTCCAGAGGCTGGGAGAAACTAGATTCAAGCAGATGGTTGGACAAAAAGATACTGTCGGAAATAATTTCCCAGTAAATAAAGTAGATGAAGCTCTATAGAACTTCCCCCTGAAATCAATTATTCTCAATGTGCTGGGCACAGAAGTCTCAGTCCTTTCCTGTCTAGGATCCCTGGTTCTACAGGGATGGGGTAAATGCAGAAAGCTGCTAGAAGCTAGAGATTGTTATAGATTACCTGTCTGCAGCTCTTACGCTTCCAAGAGGTGGGTTCAGGAGAACCACTTGCCTGTCTTCACATAGCATGGAAGATCTGTGACCAGCTGTATAGAGATCAGGGTTTAGATGAATGGTTTCACCTTTCTTCCAATACCATGGTTAGCCTTTCATACAAGGAATTATATGCTAGTGAAATCCAACAGAAACATTCAGCTTCATTCTGTTGGACACAAGCCTTCCAAATACTCAAGAAAAACCAAACCAAAACAAAACAAATGACTAGTCAGGCCTAGATGCTGATGAAGTCTGATGTGAGGGGCTCTACAGACTTAGGGTTCTTGGGATGAGTGAAATGGATTCAGGTGTAGTGGGATTCTCCCACTATAAGTGTTGAATGCCAAGTGTTGAGTGTGTATATGTGTATTTTTTAAAAGAATGATTCCACAAAGAAGCCTGCATTCTTCCTGCAGATTCCACAGCCTTTTCACATTCTCAAAGGGATCTGTGCCCCCTAAATGGGTAAGAATCACCACCTATTATGAGCCTTCAAAGAACTACTCCCTAGACAGATCCTCCTCATCATTGGCCATGATAGCCAAAGGCACTAAAGTTCACCACTAGTGTATGAATGGACTGACTTACTTCATTTGTAGGCAGTCAGTCTTTTCCTGGGATTAGCAATGAGCCACAAGGTCATGCCAAAGACTGTGGTATCAACAAAGTCTTGATTAAATCAATTCATCTCCTAGAATAGAAGTTGACAAGGAAGTTATATGCCATGAAAAGAAAGAATAATAATTATTTGATCTCATACATTTTGTATTGTCTCAGTCTCTTCATGCTGCTATAACAAAATGCCACAGACTGAATAGCTTATAAACAGCAAAAACTTATTCCTCACAATTCTGAAAGCTGGGAGGTTCAAGAGCAAGGCGCCAGCAGGGTTATGTTCTAGGACCTCTTCTGGTTCAGAGCTGGTGATTCCTCATTATATCCTCGCTCAGAGGAAGGAGCTAGGAAGCTCTGTGGGGTCTCTTCATGAGAGCTCCACCCTGGACTTAATCACCTCCCAAAGGCCCCATCTCCTGAGACCCTCAACTTTGGGGGCTAGAATTTCAACATATAAGCAGGGATAGGGAGAAACACATTCAGACCACAGCAAATATTTTCCACAAATATTCTCCATTAGGAATGTAATCTGACACTACAAACAGCACTGGCCAAAGACAGAATATGAAAAAGAAATGAAGACATATAAATATTATCAAGATATTGGGTCTGTTTTTCCTTCTTAAGTACTCAAACCTGGATTTCATGGCCAATGTTTTGAATTAATAATAGCTTTCAGAATCACTGCCATATATTTTACATAATTTTAACAAACAAGGCTTAATTGACTCACTGAACTGTGTCTTTGTGAGACTTTAATTTTCCTACAGAAACAGTAAATGCCAACAAGATAGACATCCCTGTTCTTCTAAGCTGTTTATGATTCTAAGAAGTAAATAGGCAGTTATTACATTAAAAACATTTCCTCTATGCCAGCAACATCTAATTTTCTGTGGGTCTTTCAGAGGAAGAGCTAAGGGCTAGGAATGGCACAAAGAACCCCCAAATATGCCTGACACCTAAATCTGAAGCCTGATACAATTCTACTGTGGATAAATTAACCACGTCTCTCAACGTCTTGTTGTCTCGATGTAGAGAACTGGATAATATTGGCCACTTAGTCTGTTAATAAGATTCCCTTTATTTCTAAATCCCTTTGAGACAGCACCACGGAAGCATCTTGCAGATCCACGGCAAGAAGTGCTATTTGACAAATTGGATATCAAACACGTAAATTAAGTGGAATTCTGGTGTCCATATGCACTAGCATCCACCAAAGGGACCGACATACTCACCTGGGCAGAACTAACAAAAGCCCCATCGAAGTGCCACCTCCTTTATGGCCAGCTGACTCGCTCCCTCCTTCCGGCTGTTGTGTCTGTCTCCCAAATAGGCTAAGACCCTACAGGACAGGATCTAGGTCTTCTTTATCTTTGTCTCTGGTAGCTTACACAAATCGGTAGCTCAGTGTTGATAGGGCTTCATCTAATGACAGTCACGTGCTAGATCAAAATCCCATCCCAATTCTGAATATGATCTGAAGTGGCTTACCAGTTCATATTCCTTATTTTCAGAGCCCTGGTGGAAGTGCCAAAGGACCATGCACTTTCTGTTTCCATATGGCAAATCCCAACAGGAAAAGATGATTTGGACCTTCACACTTCTTAGGGCCCTGGGAGTGTGAAGAGTATAAGAGTACAACAATAGCTCAAATAATTCAGCTCAATGATTTGGCAAACTGACACTGTTATAAACTTTTTGTATCCTCACTGTAACCGGAAGTGGGTGTGGCTATCAGACCTATTTTACATACAAGGAAAATGGCACAGAGGTGTGTCCAAGTGAGGGAGCCTCATGCAGGTATGCCTCAAGCCTCCCACCTCTGAATCAAGGCAGGATGAATTGTGCCTCCTCTGTGTTCCCAGAGACTAGACACTCATGCACCAACCTTCTTGTACCATGTTGTGATTACAGATCCAATCCACATTGGTCTCGTTGGCCAAACAGTGAGTTCCTGGAAGACAGTGTATTTACTGGTCATCTTTTTCTTCCCCACCTAGCACAGGGGCTGGCTTATAGTAGCTTCTCCATAAGTCTGCTGAATAACCGAATGAGGGAAGTCTCTTTCCAAAACTACCACTTCTGGGGAATTCTCCGGAGGAAGGGATGAAGACAGACTCATTCTACCACCTCAGTTGTGTGTGTGTGGTGGTGCAGGTGACGGATGTGTAGGTGTGCACATGCGTGTGCCCCAGTGGGAACTTCCTCAGGAATCACTGAAGTTTGGGGGGATTAACTGGTGTTTAAAACCAACTCATTATATTCTGCCCAAGCAAAAGTAGCTTTTAAAATTAATTTTTAAAATGTTTTGAAAAGTCAAGGTCATTTTTAGAAATATGTGCAACTTTTAAAGTGGGCAATTCTACTTCTGGGAGTGTATCCTAAGTATCTTCCCAGTTGTATGGCTAGAGGCCGCAGGTATAAATGTCTGGGGTCGCTGAGCAGGTAATGCAGCAGGCAGAGGAGCTGAGTAAGAAGTCTACGTTCTGTTGAAGGCAAGGACGGTGGAGCACTGCAAGGGGCCTTCCCATTATTGCAATGGGATGAGGGGATCCAGAGTAGCCAAACTTTATGGAAAAGACCAAGAAATCTCAATTTTAAAATACTGACTATAGTTGATTGCAAAAAAAATGTACCCAAATTATTGCCCTCCCTCTCCCAATGCCCTTCTGTAGAAACCTCCCACATTGACTCTGGGCTGCCTTTAGGACTCGTTTCAGCCAATAGAATATTAGCAAAAGGGAGGCAAACAGAGGTTTCAAAAGTGCTTGCCCACTGGGGTTTGCCTCTTGCTGCCCGTGGGACCCCGGCCACCACTGCCAAGTGAAGGAGGCAGGGCAAATTTTACGGGTAGAGAGGTGTGACTGAGACACCTCTGTTGCTGTGGGCAACAGCATGCTAGTTGCCAGACGTGCAAGCAGGCCACCCAGATCACCCCGCCTCCGCCAGCCCACCAGCTGACCACAGACGCCTGACTCTGGCAGAGACAGTCCAACTGGCTCCCAGAATTGTGAACTTAAGTTTTAAGCCAGAGTTTAAGTTTTAAGCCAACACATGGTGGGGCAGTTTGCTATATAATAAAATTTAAATATGTCTGGAGCTGAACTAAAGAGGGATCCAGCTCACTGGAACTTTGGCTGGACGTAAACACTTAACAACAAGGAACTCCCTTGCGTCACATCACTGCTTATAAAAGTGGCAAAGCAAAACCACCTAAAGGTCCCTCTCACGTAATAGGAAAGTGGTTAACAAATGATGATGCGTGATTGTGCAGGGACAGTATGCCACCGCTAAACGTGACGGTGGAGAACAGCAGCCACACGCACGGATTCCCACCGACCACCGGAATGCACACGCTTGTAGAAACGGAACACTGAGCTGAGTGGGTCGCAAAGGGCAGGGGAGCAGGCTTCCTGCTGTGAGGAATAAATAAAAAGCTCAGAGTAAGCCCAGAATATTTGCTTATGGGAAAGTGCTCAACTTTGCTTTTTCAGGATATGAGTCTACAATAGTGGGAGTGGCAAAAGCGGTACTCAAGCAAGGACATGGTTCTTCAGGCAAAGAGTGGGAAAATGGCAGATGTTTTGACAGCGAAAGACATTCTTACGCTCAGTAGCTAGATTCTTTTTAATTTCTTCAAACATGCTGCCAAAAACTTTAGGACTTGAAAGTGTACTCCAAACATGAAGGACAATGAAAATCATTAGTATGGAAAAATCTTTAATGACATGGAAGAACAGCTATCTGTTAAATAAAAGAAGCCAATTGAAAAACATCATGTACAATACAATCCCATTTTTTAATTGGAGTATAATTGACATACAATATCCTATTTGTTTCAGGTGCACATCATAGTGATTCAATGTTTTTCCACATCATGAAATGACCCTCCCGATAAATCCAGTTAACATATGTCATTTTACAAAGTTATTACAATTATTATTGACTATGTTCCCTATGCTCTACATTGCATCTTCACGAGTTATTTATTTTATAACTGGAAGTTTATACCTCGTGATCCCCTTAATCTATTTCGTCTGCCCTCCCAACCCATTCCCTCCCCACACCCCGTAACTAACATTTTCTTTCCTGTCCATATTAGCCTGTTTCTGTTTCATTTTGTTTGTTCATTTGTTTTGTTTTTTCGATTCCACGTAAGTGAAACCATAAGGCATTTGTCTTTTTCTGTCTGATTTATTTCACTTAGCATAACACCCTAAAATTGCATCTATGTTGTCACAAGTGGCAAGATTTTATTCTTTTTTATGGCTGAAGAATATTCCCTTGTATATGTGTGCCGCTTCTGCTTTATCCATTCATCCATTGATGGGCGCTTAGGCTGCTTCCATCACTTGGCTGTGGTAAGTAATGCCGCAATAGGACATAGGGGTGCTGATAGCCTTTCAAACTAGTGTTTTCCTTTTCTCTGTGTATATTTCCAGAAGTAGAATTACTGCATTGTATGCTACTTCTATTTTTTTTTTTTTTTTTTAGGAATCTCCATACTCTTTTCCACAGTGGCTGCACTGGTTTGCATTCCCACCAACAGCACACGAGGGTCCCCTTTCTCCACATCCTCGCCAACCCGTGGTTCCTGCGTTTTTTATTTTAGCCACTCTGACAGTGGCAGGTGGTATCTCATTGTGGTTTGGATTTGCATTCCCCGATGGTGAAAGACGTTGAGCATCTTTTCATGTGTCTATTGGCCACCTGCCTGTCTTCTTTGGAAAATGTCTATTAAGGTCTTCTGCCCACTTTTTAATTGGATTATTCGCTTTTCTGGTATTGAGTTATGTAAGTTCTTTATATATTTGGGTTATTAACTCCTTATCAGATATATCTTTTGCAAATATTTTCTCCCATTCAGTAGGTTGCCTTTTCATCTTGTTGATGGCTTCTTTTGCTATGCAGAAGCTTTTTAGTTTGGTGCAGTCTCAATAGTTTGTTTTTGCTTTTGTTTCCCTTGCCTGAGGAAACATATCCATAAATACATTACTAAGGGTGATGTCTAAGAGATTACCACCTGTGTTTTCTTTTAGGGTTTTTTTTTTAGTTTTAGGTCTCACATTTAGGTCTTTAATGCATTTTGAGATTATTTTTGTGAATGGTGTGAGAGAGTGATCCAGTTTCATTTTTTTGTATGTAACTGTCCAGTTTTCCCCACATCATTTGTTGAAGAGACTGTCTTTTCCCCCATTATATATTCTTGTCTCCTCTCTTATAGGTTGATTGACCATATATACATGGGTTTGTTTCTGCGCTTTCCATTCTGTTCCATTGAGCCATGTGTTGATTTTTGTGCCAGTGTCATTCTTTTGATTACTACAGTTTTGTAATATATTTTGAAAACTGGGATTGCAGATACCTACATTGTTTAATTTTGCCTATCCTTTAACTACTTATTGTAGTTATAGTTGCTTTGATACGATCTCATTTTCATTATAAAAAGAATATGCAACCATAGGAAAGTAACTGGGGATAGAGACTAAAAGTGGGGTGTCCCAGTGGTTCTCTTTGGAAGATGCAGTAGGGATAATTTTTTTTTTTTTTTTTTAATCCTTGCTCATTGGTATTTTCTAAACTGCTCTAAGGAGCATGCACTATTTTGTACTGGGAAAAATTTCCTAAAAGTTCTAGTTTTTAAAAAGTCAGAGGGCAAACTCATGAATGTCTATGCACATGCATCCCAAAGCAAAGTGGAGCAAGACTTCATATTTTTTTGGACAGTGCTTACAAACAGTTTGCTACTGCCCTGTGCTCATTCAGAATTCCGCTGGGGGTAGGCAGCCTCAGGAACTGTAGAATCTTCTACCAGGCAAAAACACATGGACTCCTTGCAGGCACGTCACCTCCCCCATTCTACTGGGAGGTAGGCAGACACCATCAGCATCACTCTCCACAGCCAGAGGCAGAGACGAGGTAATAACTTAAAGGCTCTGTTTCTTGCATTCCACAAATCTTCTGCAAGGAGGTGAGCAGGTCCAGAAGGGGCGGTTGCCATGTGATGCTGGAGACACCCTGCTCGTTAAGGGCAGCAAATCGGAGCTCTCTACGGGCTCTGGCAGCCCATGATGGGCCAGTTCATCACAAACTGTTCTTCCCTGCTCACAGAGTACTGTCGTATCTTTGTGCACGACAGATCCTGATGCCAAGCAAATGGTGAGAAGATGAGCTAGCTAATCATCAGGCTCATTTCTAAAATGACATCTAGTCAGATGCAGTAGAGCCCAGCCATACTCCCTTGGCCATAAAGACGGTGAGAACAAAAGCCAAAGCAATTCTCTTAGCAAACTCAGAGGGACAAATAGCAATGTAACAAGTCCAAAATTCAGAAAGCCAGGTGATGTGTGTGAGATGCCACGGAAGCACAGTCTATCGCTAGTGCAGTGATGGAGCCAAAAGTCTGAGAATTTTACAAGATGATGAATTGACGGCTGGGCTACAAAATGGAGAATTAGAGCCGATGAGGCCAGCAGACCATCCTTTTGAACTGTTCATTGAACTGTAACTGAAATTTTTTTGTAATAAAGGGAATATGGCTGCCAGACATCCTAGAGCATGCAATCAACAGGCCACCGGCACCTTTTGGAGCCCTCATTTCATGCTCAACTCCTCTGTTCTATATACTTGCCCCAGAACAGAGGTAAAAAGTACAATGTTTTCCCTTTGAAAAAAAAAAACCTGAGTTAGGTTAGGATTAAGAAAAAGATTCCCCAATTATTAAGAAGAACAGAAAACAGACTGGGACTATTCACCTGTCCCTCTCTTGATTGGACCCATGGTAGAGTTAGTAAATGACATCACATGCTAAAGCTCAGCAGGAAACATGGTCACAGCATTTCCTCCTGCAGTGCCGTCGGCTTTAGCCACTAACCAGCTTTGCCTGTGAACTTCCTCCATGTGCAGTTACCACTTCTGAGAGCTGACTAAGGGCCAGGGACAAGATGAGCCCTTGGCACATGTTACTCCCTTAATTATCACACAAATCTAGGAGGAGGGGACAATCATTTCCTCTTTTGTACAGGGTCAGAGAAGGGGGCAGCATGGCTACAGCATGCTGCTAGCAGGAGAACAGGACTCAAGTTTCTTTGAGGAGCACGGGAGAGAGAGAAGGAGAAGCAGCAGGGAGCAGCTGGAAAGGAGCAGGGCTCCAGAGGCACATTCTAGCTCCCTTGCCCCCAGCAAATCACTTAACCTCCCTACAGGAGGAGGCTCACCTCTCCTGCCCAACTACTTCACAGGATTTTTGTGAGGCCCAAATGAGATCGCATACATGAAAAACCTTGAAAATAAGAAAGCGTTTGACAAATACCATGTGTCATTAATAAAAAGACAGAAGACTAAGTCATACTCCTTAGGAGTGGAACATTTCAATCACTACAACGCCAACACAAAGACCACACCCTCTTTTGCCCCCCGAACTAAATCCTTTAAACACAGGATTTTCTTAAGCAATCTCTTATAGACAAGGGCTCAGGGTTGCATGCTGGCACCTGAACTGGTCTTGCCCAGAGCTTCAGTGTCTCAAATTTAATTCAAATACCCTGTCTGAGCAATTTATCCTGACTGGAGAAAGTAACTTTTTTGTTATTACTAGTAACTCTGTTTCAAAAAAAGGACACTATAATTTTACACCCTTAATCAACGCACTACAGGAATGAGGAAAAACAAACAATACTGTCTCAGGGCCAAATTATATACAGTAATTCACTTTTTATTATCGTCATTTTTTTTTATCGTCATCATTAATAGCAAAGTCCACAGTTGAGTTCCCAAGCAATATCAAAGTAGATGCTTTATATATAGATTATAGAGGACACCTGCATGTAATACATGTAATACGATAAGACAGTAATTTTTTTGAGCCATTATGATTTACCAGTTTATTAAAAGGCACACACACAATGAAAACCTGTACAATGAAAACAATGCAACCTTCAAACAATTAAAAACAATGAATCGTCAAGTTGATGTGGTAGAGCTACTGAGTAATCTGGCCTTTCAAGTGACATCAACTGGAAATCTCATTTTCTCCTTTTGTTTATAGAACATTAAAAAGAAAAGACGTTCCCTCCCTCAGAAAGCCCCGAACACTACCTGTCCCAGGAGAAAGTCAGGACTCCGCACACACAGCCTGAGGACACACTGCCCCATGCGTTGGTGGAGGGGGACCCCATCACTCCAGCATGTGCTGGAGCACCGAGGGGTCCACCTCCACGGCCTGGAGGCCTCTGTGCAGGCTCTGGAAGGTGGCCTGCTTCCCATAGCGCTGCCGCCAGCGGATGAAGGCCTCCACTACCTGCGATTGCACGTTGTGGGGGTGGCTGGCCTTACAGCGGTAGATATCCGTTTGGGACAGGCCCAGAGACAGCGCCACAGGCTCCCACTCGGGACCCAGCCTCTGCGCCAGCTGGTTGATCTGCCGGTCCGATGGGGAGCTGTTGAGGATGTGCGGGGGGATACCAGTCATACCGTCATCTGGGGGAGAAAGACACAAGGGTGAAAAGAGCAAACACACACATCAGATGGGGACAGAAATGAAAAATGTGACTAGAACAGCACAATGCTTCATCGGGTCTTCTTGGGGGCTGTTCAGTCAAAGGTCATATATAGGAGCTTACAAAATACCATGTAGTGTCTGTGAAAATGTTTATTACAGAAAATATGAAAACAAGAAAGTAAAAATAACTAGAAATCCCATCAGAGAAACCCACTGATAAAACATATGTTGAGGAATCTTTTACCAAGCCAAGCAGCGGGTTCGGAGGGAATTAAGAATGCCAGCCTGGGCCCTAGTCCCCTCTGGCACGGGCCTGTGGGCACAGGGGTGACACCCTCTCCAGGACAGGTGGCTAGTGCTGGAGGGAAATGGGCTAAACTGAACAGCTTCTCCCTCCAGCAAACTTGAACATTACCAAGAAAAGCTGCAGTTTCCAACAGACGCAGAACTGAAGAGGCCTGCTGAGAAAAAAAAAGAACGCTTAGAGGCCACGGGGTATCAGAAGGAGAGTAACCACCCTGGCAGAGCCCACAGGAGGAAGACAAAGCTCGTGCTGTGGAAGCGCAGTGAGAGAACCTGACCTTGCACTTCCTAGATCCTGGTCTCCCCAGGCCAGTCTGCTGCAGAACTCTGCCACCAAGTGAGTGACTCCAGACGTGCCAGGCATATTGAGAAAAAAGTACCATCAGTTACAATGCAGAAGGTCTTCTAGAGGACGCAGGCTAACGCTAAGCCCTGAACACGAGAAAGAGCCCAATAAGGGGAAAGGAAGTATGCCCAGGAGAGAGGGAATTGCCTGTGCAAAGGCCCAGAGGCAGGAGACCCTGGAAAATTGAAGAAAAGAAAGAAGTTCAGTGTAGGGCAGTGCAGAGATTGAGAAGCACTCCAAACGTCCAAAACTCTGGCGCTGCTTACTGGTTAGGGCCGAACTGCAAGGGAGGTTTTCATCTTCCTCATTCAGCCACGTAGTACAGCACCACACTTGTACTACACTTTCTGTCGCCAGCGTCACAGGAATCCGGCTCAATCCCACTTCACACTCACCAGCTCATTGTTTAGATTTATGAATTCAATAAGAAGTCAAGAAGCATCCTATTAGAATAGCTAATGTTTTCCACTGCACATGCCTTTCGCCCCAAGGCAGTTGCCAATATTTTAGGCATGAGTTGCAAAAATATTGTCATGGGCCCTTTCTGGTGTTTGTCAAGACAAGACTAATTTTTTTTAAATGGTTAAGAAGCAACTAGAATAATAATGGTACTATTGACCAATATTTTATATTAACAGTGATGGGTTTATGGCTTTTATAAAACTATGGGCACTTTCATAAACATGTGGCCTCATTAAAAAAATTCAAGCAACATAAAAAAGTGCAAAGGTGAAAGCAATCATCTAATAATCCACCACTGTACTTAGAGTCGGTGAACATCATTCTGGACAGCTCTTCAAGCACATATACTATATTACTGGGTTTTTTTCTCATAAGGGTTATTTAATTTTGTTTGAATGTAACAGAAAATAAAGGAAACAAGTGAAAACTAAATGGCTTTCTGACCTACAGTTAAATACTTAAACAACAACAGAAACACATATACACACAGAAAACACTGAACGCTGAGAAAAAAAATATATGAAAATTTAAGAGGTAGGGGCACCTGGGGGGCTCAGTCATTAAGTGTCTGCCTTCGGCTCAGGTCATGGTCCTGGAGTCCCAGGATGGAGCCCTGCATCAGGCTCCCTGCTCAGTGAGAAGCCTGCTTCTCACTCTCTTACTCCCCCTGCTTGTGTTCCCTCTATAGCTGTGTTTCTGTCACATAAATAAAACCTTAAAAAAGAAAGAAAGAGAGAAAGAAAGAAAGAAAGAAAGAAAGAAAGAAAGAAAGAAAGAGAAAAAGAAAATTTAAGACATAAACTATATATTTTTACATTAATGGTCTATAATTACTCTTGATATTTCTTCTTCCTTTCCTCATATCTCATCATTTTTCTTGCCTATATCATCTCTCTCTCTCTCTCTCTTTTTTAGAGAGAGACTTGGGGGTAAGGGGCAGAGAGAGGAAGAGAGAGAATCTTAAGCTCCATGCCCAGTGCAGAGCCCAACACAGGCCTTGATCTCACAACCCTGTGATCATGACCTGAGCTGAAATCAAGAGTTGGACGCTTAACTGACTGAGAATCCCCTCCCACGGCGCCTCATTGCTTGTATCATTTCTGTTGTGTTGGGTGCATAATATTTTTATGCTTCTGTAACAATAATCTCCCCCCCCCCAGCTTTTAGTCTTAAAACTACATTACAATGGTTTGAATATTCATCAGTTCTTTTTTTGTTACTTTTAACCATGGCTTTTCAACTGCTGAATCTGTTATTTTTGTTTCTTTGTTTTTATATAAATTCTAGTTAGTTAACATACAGTGTAATATTAGTTTCAAGAGTAGAATTTAGTGATTCATCACTTACCTATAATACCCAGTGCTAAACACAATAGGTGCCTTCCTTAGTACCCATCACCAGTTGATTTGAGTCATTTGGGTCAATTGCATCATAATGTGATTTTTGACAAGAAATGCTTATGGTCACTACATTCCTTGAGTTCCTTCAGATCAAGACTGTCTGCTTACTGCTTTCACTGTTGAATAATAACTTAAAATTTATGAAAACAGCTTCATATTATTTTAATATTATGCTTTTAAATTAGAAATAAAATTTTACATTATTTAAGTAATTTTATTCCTTTCACAAGTTTGTAGATCATGCTCCTATTTTATGGATGAGAATGTTGGTATGGGGAATTCTGACCATCCCCCATTTAGTATAACTTGCCTTTTCAATCTGGGGCTTATGGTACTGAAGTTTTAGATCAAGGTATATCTTTGTCATTCTCTGCCTACTTTTCCAGATATGTCACATGATCTTCTGACCAAAGAATTAGCTCTTCCTTCCTTTTAGAAAACTTTTCCTGTGTCATATCTCTGCATTCCTTTTCTGCCCCAGATGCTAGATGGCTTTCCCCATCCACCATAGCTATCATTTTCTGTCTTATTACTTCAACTTCTTTCCTGTGATCATCTCAAGCCTTCCCCTATGCCACTCATTTGATGTTTGGTTATGTTTATGCTGTTTTATTTTGTTTTCTGTTTTTCTGGTTCAAACCTTGTATTGTGTTTTTGCCTCAATTTCTTTTCTTGGCTTCTTAATCTATCTCTTTTTTTTAAAGATTTATTTATTATTTTTAGAGAGAGAGAGAGCACCAGCAGGAGGGGCAAAGGGAAAGGGAAAGAATCCCAAGGGGACTCCTTACTGAGAGCAGAGTCCAACACAGGGCTCGATCTCATGACCCTGAGATCTCAACCTGAGCTAAAACCAAAAGTTGGACAGTTAACTAATTGGGCCACCAGGTACCCCTCTTCAGTGTGTCTTTAAAAAATCCCATTCCAGGGCACCTGGCTGGCTCAGAGGATTAAGCCTCTGCCTTCGGCTCAGGTCATGATCTCAGGGTCCTGGGATGGAGGCCCACATCAGGCTCTCTGCTCAGCAGGGAGCCTGCTTCCTCCTGTCTCTCTGCCTGCCTCTCTGCCTATTTGTGATCTCTCTCTCTGGTCAAATAAATAAATAATAAAATTTAAAAAAATCCCACTCCACTTCATTTCCCTTAGGATGGCTATTGTCAAAAACAAAACAAAACAAAAACCAGACAAACAAACAAAAAACCAATATAAAAAGTATTGGTGAGGATGTAAAATGGCACGCCTGCTACGGAAAAGAGCACGGTGGTTCCTTAAACATGAAACATGGGATATCATACCATCCACCAGCTTTTCTTCTGGGCCATATACCCAAAAGGACTGAAAGCAGTGACTCAAAGAGATATTTATCCACCCATCTTTATAGCAGCATTGTTCCCAGTGGCCAAAAGGGGAAGCAGCCCAAGTGTCTATCAAGGAATGGAAGGAGAAACAAAATGTGCTAGATTATACATTAAAATATTATTCTGTCTTAAAAGGGAAAACATTCTTACTCAAGCTATAACATGCGTGAGACTTCAGGACATTATGTTCAGTGAAATAAGCCAGTCACCAAGGAACAAGTCCTCTGTGATCTCCTCCATGAAGTACCTGCGCCAGTGAAATTCCCTGAGAAGGAGAAGGTGGTGGTTACCAGGGGAGAGTGGGGTGGGGGGGGATGCAGAGTTGCGTAATGGGTAGTCAGTTGTGCAAGATGAATGGAGTTCTGGGGGTGGGCTGTGCAATGTGAATGTACTTAACACCACTGAACTGTACACCTAAAAATGGAAAAGATGGCAAATTTCATGTTATATATATTTTATCACAATTAAAACTAAAACTAAAAATAACTCACTGTTGTCTTAATCATAACTTCACTGAGTTTTTATTTCCACTGAATTAATCCTGAGCTCTCTAATAGCACAAAACACTTGTGAGGTTGAATTTTCTCACACTGGGTTTCTGCACATGCTTAACTGGTCGTTTACTTTTTGCAACCCATGTTCCTTTCTTTATTCTGCTGTAGCATTTTCACATAGCTGTCATGACACTTATCTTCATCTTGCTCACATTTAACATGAGCATCTCTATCCAGAGCTTCTGTTCGCTCTTTTATAGTAAGCCAATGTATCCCTGACATTCTCTCCCTCAGAGCTACCATCTGCGGTTGGCTGATGCTTTCTACACAGTGTTCTGCCATAGAGGAGAGGTGGGACACACCAGGCCACTCTGGCTGGGGGTCCAGTGTGCTGTTCTCTCTTCTGAAGCCAAGAAAATGTCTTATGCCAGAGGCTGATCTGCCTCGCCAGAGGTCTCTGTGCTGTCCCTCACTGTGTCTCCTGACACTGACCAAGATCTTTCCTACCCATCTGATTTAGTAGGGGTCCTGAGGATTTTGTACCCTTCCCTCCTTTCTTTTCTCAGGACTGCTTCTGAAGGCTCAGGTTCGGGTGTCACCTTCCTCTGAAAAGGACCTGCCATTTTTCAAAATACATGGCGTAAAAGTTGTGACTGGAGTTTTTGTTTGTTTGGCTGATGCTGGCAAATGTTTTGGTTCAGTTCATCGGGTGCTGGGGAGCGAGCCTCTGTGGTTCTGCTGCTCCGTCACCATTCTGACTCCCGGCCAGCTATTAACGCAGCATAGGCTTTGGGCCAATTATCTGGGAGTGAGGGCAGTATTCGCTCTCATTCCTCCGCACATTCAGGGTCACATATCCCTTGGGAATACTGCCCTGTAACCGGGAGAGGGCCAGCAGTCTGTGGACACAGGCCGGGGCAAAGATAACTGGCACAGAAGCACTGCTCCGCTAAGAGCACGTCAAGCCCTTCCAAGGAGACTTCCAGATGTGAGGAGACAATAACAGCTGTTTGCGCTGTCTGCGCTCAAGCAGGAGAAGTACCCTCATGAGGCCCTTCCAGCCCATGAATTCTGCTAAATGCGAAGTCACTGAAAACATGACAGTCCCACAGCTTTAGTGTCAACATCCAAGGGTATACTATATAAAATCAGGTCAAGCTATAAATTCATCCACTGGAACCATCTGGCCACTGTTCCACAGAGCTTGATGTGTATACCATGAGCAGTGTACAAGAGGAGAGCCGGTGGTCCACGGGTGAACATTCTGTATTAGAATAGTCATCTATTAAATAAATAGTAATCTAATAAAAAAATAGTCACACTATTAAAATAGTACCTATTTTAATACAATTAGAAAAGTATAAATAGGGTGCCTGGGTGGCTCAGTGGGTTAAGCCTCTGCCTTCGGCTCAGGTCATGATCTCAGGGACCTGGGATCAAATCCCACATCGGGCTCTCTGCTCAGCGGGAAGCCTGCTTCCTCCTGTCTCTCTGCCTGCCTCTCTGCCTATTTGTGATCTCTCTCTCTCTCTGTCAAATAAAGAAATAAAATCTTTAAAAAAAAGTATAAATAGCATTTCAAACTCATGACTGCAAGAATTAAGATAAGTAAATAAAAGTTAAAAAGCAGACCTAGAATGACACAAAAGTAACAAAAAGGAAAAGTAAAATTTTAAATTAAAAAGTAAATGTAAATATAAGCAATGAGGTAGCAGTACAGGTGGTACAAAGATAGAGCAAAAATTTTACCAGCAGAACTCAAATGACTGGTGTGTGGGAAGTCTGGTGTTTCTTACCAGGAGCCAGGGGATTTCAGGCAGGGCCATCCATTAAGCAGGGCTGTCCCTGCACTTGTTCATGGCCTGCACCTCCAACACACTAATAATACACCAGCCTGAGCACGCAAGTCCACATTCCCCGCGGGTGAGAAAGTACTGTGCCTGATTAAGAAACACCAGATACTCTGAGAGAAGTATCAACTCGTTGGGGCACCTGGGTGCCTCAGTCGTTAAGTGTCTGGTTTCGGCTCAGGTCATGATCCCAGCATCCTGGGATCAAGCTCCGCACTGAGCCCCGCATCGAGCCCCGTATCAAGCCTCGCATCGGGCTCCGTGCTGGGCAAGAAACCTGCTTCTCCCTCTCCTACTCCCCCTGCTTGTGCTCCCTCTCTCACTATCTCTCTCCCTCTGTCAAATAAATAAATAAAATATTTAAGTATCAACTAGTTTTTAATATCCTAAGCAGGGTAGTTAACTCCTTCTATACTGACAGAATGTTCTCTCTTATACAGATTTTAAACCTTGCATGCAACTCTTTAATCGCATTCTCAGTGAAGTTAAAACTCCCACGTTACAAACCCATCTACCACAATGAAGCCATCCATTTAAAGGGATAAACACCCCACTCCCCAGTCTCCCTATGTACAGCCCACCTTTCTACCCTCCCATCTCTGTGCCCATTACATCCCCACTAACTTCTCCTCCCCCATTCATACCTAATTGGCCACCAAAAATCTCCTTTCCAATTCCTACTGCATTCAGAGTCAGGTCTAAAAGATTCACACTTAACTTTTTTGTTTCTTATAGGATGCTTCTGTCTCCCAAGCAGGGAGCAGGAAGCCAGACACTGGGCTTGATCCCAGAACTCCAGGATCATGACCTGAGCTGAAGGCAGAAAATTTAACCAACTGAGCCATCCAGATGCCCCCTATAAAATTCCTTCTTAAATATCAGTTATTTTGTGATATAACTGGAGATGTAAGTACATACGAGCTCCCTATAACAGTGACTCGGTTCGACATGGGGTTGCACTTTTAAAAACCATGCAGTTCCTTTGCAGAATTTGGTAATCTATCACCCTTCCCAACTCACTGCTTCAGTCAATCACTATCACTGATGGGAGTATCATATGCTTTAGGTTTGCGGGATCAGAAAAAAAGCTGAGCTAAGAGACTGCCCTTTTCTAGTGTAGCCACTTTTTAGGAGTCAAAGGCTAACTCCTGCCTCAAGGACGTGCGAGGCCGCTGCAGGCTGAGTTCACTGATGTTCCATTGACCAAAGCAAGGCATGTGGCCAAGACCAAGACAGGACAGGATATTAAAAGTTCTTGCAGGGCAGTAGGAGTGAAAATTTGCTGAGCAATACTCTATAAACACTCACAGGTATACTAATACATTTTTTAAGCATAGATGAACTGATACTGGGATATATATAATGCCAAAACTGGTGCAGAAAAAAAAAGAAAAGTTGAATAGACCTAAATATTAAATACACTGAAATGGCAATCAAAGCCTTGCCCTGCTCAAGGGCCTTAGGCCCGAACAGTTTTACAGGTAAGCTCTATCAGATGCTCATGAAACATTTAATTTCCTACCTTCTGTAAGTTGTTCTAGGAAACAGAAAAATAACGAAAGTTTTATAGCCTATTTTATTAGGCTGCTTTACTTTTTGTTCCAAACAGGATAAGGAGAATACAAGAAAACAAAAGTTACAGGCTCTTTTGAATTATTATTTTAGATGTAAAAATCCTAAGTATTAACTGAGTAAGTAAAAAAAGACCTCTTTAAAATGATATATTGTAAACAAGTAGAATTTATCCCAGGATTACAATAGTTTTAATATCACTAAATCAATTAATTAAAAACCTCAATAGTCCAAAGAGATAAGTCACTATTATCTTAATAGATGCAAAAAAGTATTTGATAATATTTGACACATATGTATGATTTCTTAAAAAGATTTCTTTAAAAATTAGGAATATGGGGAACCTACTTAACTTGATGAAGATTATAAAAGCCTTCACGAAGCATTTGATTTAATAGATATCTTTTAAACATTTTCCCTTTAAGGGCAGAAACAAAACAAGGATGCCCAATGTCACCACTACTGTTGTATGTAACAGTAAAGGTCCTAACCAGAGCTATAAGGAAAAAAAAGAAGTTAGTTATGTATAAGCATTTGAAGGGAAGAGATAAACCATCACTATTTTCAGAACATTTGATCTAATATATAAGGGAAGGACAGGGTCAATAGATAATCCATTTGAGGGATGCCTTGGTGGCACAGTCAGCTAAGAGTCTGACTCAGTTTCAGCTTGGGTCATGATCTCAGGGTCATAAGATGAGTCCCGCTTTGGACTCCACACTGAGCACAGAGTCTGCTTGAGACTGTCTCTCACTCTCCCTCTGGCCTTGCCTCCCACTCTCTCTCTCTGTCAAATAAACAGATAAATCTTAAAAAAAAAAAAAAAAGATAATCCACTAGAACAATTGAGGGCTGAGTAAAACTGCCAGATAACAACTTAAAAACTAACCAAACATGAAATATGATGAAAAATAAACAATAAAAACTACAAAGTATCTAAAAATTAAATTAGCAAAGACCACACAAGACCTCAATGGGGAAAATTTTAAGCATTAATTAAAAGACATAAAGCAGGATCTGAACAAATGGAGAGCCATTCATGTCCTGGGTGGGATGATATTATAATAACATAAACATGACAATTCTTGTAATAACAATTAAAATCTTATAACTGGGAAAGGACAGGCTTTCTCCAAACTGGGGAAAACTAATTATACAGAGAAAAATAAAACTATACCTCTACATTACAGCCTAAACAGTGATGGAGGCCTATGTGGATAAAGGTAAAACATAAAAGGTAAAGCTATCAAGTTAATAAAAATAATGGACATTATCTTTATGACCAGCAGCAGGAAGTGTCTTTTTCAATGAATCCCCAAAAGATGATTTTTTTTCCATCAAAATTAAAGATTTCTGATCAATGAAGGAGACCATCATCCCACATGACAAAGCAGAATGGGCAAAGATACTCATTAATGTCTAAAGCCCAGGAGGCCGGACTATGTGGACTGCACAAGGACCCCTGAAACCAAGAGGAGAAAGATAAGTACCTCCACAGAAAAAAGGATGAAGGTATGACAAGGTGACCCAAGTCTTAGGAAACTCAAAAGGATGCTCAAACACAGAAATTTAAGAATTGACAGCAGAAATAATCATGATAAATCCCTATGTGCCCAGAAATCCAGACAATACCAAGTTTTGGCAGAGATGTGGAGATGTGGGAACTGTATTCATCGCCGGTGGGAAAGAGGACTGGGCAGCCATTCCGCAAGCACGCAGGCATGGCGGTAAATTGGAATGTGGTGTACGATCTTGTTCCCATGTATGTATCCCCGAGAAAAACTGACAAAGTCCCATAAGGGACATGGAGAAGGCTGTCTATACAGAGTCACACGGTTTGTGGTAGGTAGTGTGCACATGCCTTACAATCCAGTTCTACTGCTTAGGGGTTTAGAGATCCCAGAAAAAGTCTCATGCGGATTCATGAGAGGCCATAAATTTGCTGGACGTGATCTCTGAGCTCATTACCAGGGGAACAGATAAACTTGAGGGGGCACAAAGGGAATGCTGGACAGTCCGGATAAAGCAAAAATGTAAGAAAAAGAAGGAGACCTATGCCAAAGCAAATTTTAAAATATGTATTTCCAAACAATACCATTAATGAAAACACACACAAATGAAAGAATGTATCTGAGACAGAAAAAATGGTTTATTGTGGGAGGGAAGGGAATGGAGAGGTTGGGGATACCAGCAGCTTGAGAAAGCCAACCTGACCTGCCACCTCCCAGGGCCCACGTGAAGCCGGTCCAGTCTGTGAGTGCAGTGGTTCAGCAGAGAAATCCCTTGAGGGACTGGCTGCCAGGAAATAAAGAAAAGCACCTTGAAAAGAAAACTAATTAGAACCACTTGTTCTGATAGATAATCACAGAGAACAATGTGGTCCTCACAGAGAGGTGAAGAAATAAACTGGTCTTTCAAAAACTGATTCCAGGACGATGAAGTGACCGCCCACTTCAAATGACAAGACCCTGTTGCAAAATACAAGTAAATCATACTTATTGTAATGGAAAACTTGATTTGACTACCAAGTCCAAGGAAGGTCAACAACAAAACTATTAGCAATAATTGAGTTCTCACTGAAATAAAAGGCAGGAGGTAGGCTGGCCACAGCTCCGGGCTAAGAATTAGCAGGCATGGGCCTTATCTAAATTTGAATTTGCCATCAACTAGCCATATAACTTGGGGTAAGACATTTAGCCTTTCTCAGATTGTTTTCTCATTTGTAAAATGTAAAAGCAGATGATTGCCAAAGTCTCATTTAGATATATTATACTACCTTTTTAAAAAAGCAATTTAAAAAAAATAATAAATAAAAAAAATAAAAAAGCAATTTTATTTTCTACAGCTCTAATTTTTGATTTCTCATTAGTGAACAACTATTCATTAATTGTTGCATTACTTTTCCCTATATGTCTTTTAGACAGAACAAAGACTTCTGTGGTTTTAATAAGGGTTTTTGCTAATTTGTTTCTGCTTTTTAAAGATCACAGATTTGGAACCTTGCTCCCATGGCAAAAAAAAAAACGAAAAAAACAAAACAACAACAAAAAACACAAACACACACACACACAAAACACAAAACACAAAAACAAAAAACAGTGAATACTGGTAGAATCAATTTTTTTCAAAACAGTACAAAAAATTTAAAAGTTTATGTTATAACTTTCTGGGCCATTAATTTTTCTCAAGTACTTGCACAGACCTGACTCAGCTCCATCAATTTGCCATTCACCCTGCTCCTTGAAACCACCAACCAACCTGGAACCTTAGGGCCTTGCATAAGCTAGTCCCTCTCCCTGGAATATTCCTCCGCTGACTCAAACACCTTCCATCAAACAGAGCCCCCGTGTTCTTAATCACAACACTCATTCTCTGTGATCCCCTCTATCTACATAGTACTTTCTGATACACAGCTCACAGATGCAGTGTATTTTTTGTTGCCATCTGTCCTCAGCCCACACACGCATCCCATCTCTGCTAGAATGGAAGCTCCTCACAGACGGGAGAGCTTTGTCAGTTTTTGTTCAATGATGTATCCCAGGCACCCAAAACAGTACCTAGCGCATAGTCAGAACTCAATATATAAATGAATGTTGTTGGATAAATAAACAAATTAAAAGCAATGATCCATTACAATATATTCACTTAGCTCTGCTTTCTACTCTATGGCTATTGTGTTACCAAATGCTCCCACTTTTAGGTTACTTAGCACTCAAAACCAAAGAACTTATATTGCATAATCCGGGATGGAATAGAAAATAAAAAGGGGGCATGACTCCATAATAATAAAATATTGTCAAAGTTAAGCACAGGCAACTCCCTGCCTTCTATACTGAACAGGGCCACCTCCATGTTTAATTTGAAGAGAGTTAGAAAGACAGATTCCAAGATGGCTTCTGGATAAATACGGCAAATTGAGGCCAGTTCCAGTCTTCATCCTCTCTAACACTTAAGAAAATGAACAAAAAGTAATAAAAATAAGCCAACAAGAAAAGATGGCAGAACCACCTTCCAATTCCTGATTCCCTGAAGTTGTATTGATTATTCAACAACCAACTGAAAGAGTCGCTCTACTATCCCCAAATCTGGACAGGAGTGAATTGTTACTTTTTTCTCTTCTGATTTCAGTAGCGTGAGGATGGTAACTACTACACTGAGGTATGGGAGGCTCAGAAATGTGAAAAATAAGGACTGACCATCCCTAGCAATAGTAACAAGACATTTCACATGGTCTCAGGAAAGACTGTTGGGCACAAGTGTTCAGCATCACAACAAACAACTCAACTGAGCTCACTCCCTTGCCCTGACTCTTGCCTGCATGTGCTTAAGCTAAAGAACAGGAAATAGCCAGGCCCCCAAGGGGTCAGAAGGGGGTCAAGGAGAAATCACGACAGTGTATCAGAGCACCAAAGGCAAAATCTAGCTGCTCCATCACATACAAGATGGAATGAAACAGAATGACAAATGAATAACATCAGAGTAAAAAGTGATTTAAAAAGGAAACATTATATGAAAAAAAAAAAAACCCTGACAAAAAAGCCCCAAATCCACAGTTGCCAAAAATAAGAGAAAGTGTTTTGTCATAGAACAACTTCATAAGAGTATAAGAGAAACATGAATACAGTAAACAAGAGTTTAACAATGAGATAATCAATTACAAGATGAGATTTTAAAAGAAGCTTGCCATACTAAAATGATAAATTGAGGATCAAAACGGAATCATCATGAAATCCATGAACTGGAAATACCAAAGAACAGAATTAACATGATTCAATGTATCTATATTCATAAAGACTTGAGGTAAACAGATAAAAGGCAGAATTTTTTTAAAGATATTATTTATTGATTTGATAGAGAGAGAGATCACAAGTAGGCAGAGAGGCAGGCAGAGAGAGAGGATGAAGCAGGCTTGCTGCTGAGCAGAGAGAGCCCAAGGTGGGCCTTGATCCCAGGACCCTGAGATCATGACCTGAGCCAAAGGCAGAGGCTTTAACCCACTGAGCCACCCAGGTGCCCAAAAGGCAGACTTTAAAGTAACTGGAGAAAAAAGATGACTACGGAGGAGAGAAAAATACAATCCACTGAATGGGCATCCCTAAAGAAGAAAACCCAGCCCAATGAATTCAAAGATCTAAACAAGAAAATACCCCTAAAATGAATAAGCAACAGAACCTCTAAGATGAAAGAGAATACTGTGTTTCAGGAATAACTGATAGAGAATAAATCAACAGTGAGACATAGTCTGGCTAAATAACTGAATTTCCAGTTCCAATATAAAATAACTCTTTAAGCAGAAAAAGCAAGTTGCCTACAAGGAGGAGAAAGTCAGTTAAGTTTTTAACAGTAATTTAAACGCAAAAGATAATAAAGCAATTCCTCCAAAATTCTAAGGGGAATAAAATATAGTCCATGAATATTATTCTTAGCCAAGATGATTTTCAAATATATAAGTAATCAGTACTAAATCAGTAATAAAAACTCAAGAACTCGTGAAGACTTTTAAAAGAAGGCTTAGAACAATCTTTTTTTTTTTAAGATCTTATTTATTTATTTGACAGAGAGAGAGGGAGAAGGCATAGAGGGAGGGTGAGAGAGAGGAGCAGACTCTCCACTGAGCAGGGTCTGATGTGGGGCTTATTCCCAGGACCCTGCAAGCATGACTTAAGCCGAAGGCAGACACTTAACAGACTGAGCCCCCAGGAGCCTCGAAAGTCTTGACAGTCTATCTAGTAAGTGCAGTGAATGAAATGAAGACAGGAGCAGTGGCTCACCAAGGGTGGGTCAGTGGAAACGTTTGCTTCAGAGGCAGGCAATAAAGGGTGCATTGTTTACAGATAATTTAAAGATTTTCTTTATTTATTCGACACAGAGAGAGATCACAAGTAGGCAGAGAGGCAGGCAGAGAGAGAGGAGGAAGCAGGCTCCCTGCTGAGCAGAGACCCTGAGATCATGACTTGAGCTGAAAGCAGAGGCTTTAACCCACTGAGCCACCCAGGCACCCTGCTTACAGATAATTTAAAAACAATAATAAAACCACCAAAACTCAGTTTTTTCATATCAATATGTGCCCAAAATTCTGAACAATACAAATGATAAAATATTTCTCTTCTCTGGGGTACAAAGCTTCCCTGCCAGATAGTGTGCCCTGAGCCCCTTGACCTGTGTCTTGATATCAGTAATAGGAAAGCCACGTAAAAAGATTTGAACAGGACACTGAATTCATTTAAATATAAAACTAATTTTAAACAACTGAACAGACTACAATGTTATATACCTTGACTACATCAAAATAACACAAGTGATCAAAATTAAAGCTAGATTATAGAATAGAATATAAATATTGTATCTTGACTTAGTGATGTTAACAATGTAACTAACCAAAATCCAGAAGGGAATAAAGATAGACAGTGAGAGTGCCAATAATCTCATTTATCATAGCAGAGAGGAAAGCAACCCACCCTTCCTTCCTTCCTTCCTTCCTTCCTTCCTTCCTTCCATCCATCCAACTTCCTATCTACAAACATGCTTAATGAGATGTCCAACGGGGACATTTACTTATTGTTGAGGCTTATTTCTAAGTGATAGGATTTGTGATTTTTTCCTCTATACTATTCTGCATCTTTTTACTTCTATACTTTTCCTTGAATTCTTTATAATGAACACATATCATTTTTAGAAATAGCAGAATCATTATTAATATGAATGAATGAATGAATGAAAAATAACACTTGACCTTCCACTGTTAAGCCTTAAAAACAATGAGACAGTAAAAAAGAGATAAACACGGCTTTACATTACTATAGGAAAGGAAGGGGGGGGTTAAAGGAGCAGAAAATGTTATATTTCATGATCATTATATCCTGTTTGAAATTACAAAATGGGTAAATGCTGATAGCTTCAGGCCATGTGGCTGATTTGAATCAGTTATGTAAAGGACATACATTTCTGTTTTACCAATTTCTTTAAGTCTTCCATGTCTTAATTCACAATTGTTGTTGATAAATGTCAGGGCTGATACAGGTCATTCCCACCAAACATGCAGCTGCTTATTGAGTTTAAAAGAGATGCTCTACAGAAAAGAAGTTGTTTTTTCCCATTAAAAAAAAATATGGACATTAAACACAAAGAACAATTAATGAACTGAAAAGGAAAAAATAACTTCTAATAAGAGTCTATTTATCCATTAGGCACAGTGGGGACAGGGATGAGAGGCCTTGAGAGCCCTGAGCCCACTTTTTTTTTTTTTAAAGACTTTATTTATTTCTTTGAGATAGAGAGACTGAATGAGAGAGAGCATGAGAGGAGAGAAGCTCAGAGGGAGAAGCAGACTCCCTGTGGAGCTGAAAGCCCGATGTGGGACTCCATCCTGGGACTCCAGGATCATGACCTGGGCTGAAGGCAGTGGCTTAACCAACTGAGCCACCCAGGTGCCCCCCCGCACAATACTTTTTGAAGTCATGAAAATGTTTTAATTTCTTTCAAAATGAGAAGAAAAAACGAACTTCAGGTCAAAGAAAATGTTTAACATATAATATTAATATATTCATCTTTACACCCACAGAGTCATAAAATGTCATTTTTAATACCTTTTTTATGGAGGAAGGGGCCACAAAGGCAAGACTGCCTCCAGGCCAGGTCAGTCATAATGTAGCCTTGTTTCTAGTATTTCTAAATTACAAATTTACTGGCAGGTGGCAAAAATTACTTGGTTTATTGAAATGTGCTTCAAAACTACCTTTTGAAATTAAAAACAGAGGCAGTTGTTGAGAGACAAAATTCCAAAGTGCCTTATAGATTACCCAGAGTGCGTAAGTGACTAATGCAAATTCTCAACATTAGTAACAACACTGCTTTTCAACAGGTAACAAGCAAATAACATTAAAGATTTCTTTATATGAAAGTTCCATGATACAAATATGAATTTTGGGTTTTCCCCTTTTCTAAGCAGGCAAAACGAACTCTTTAATCACATTATTTCCCACGGATGACTGTTCTTCAAAATTTTCAAAACTGTTTAAAAATATCTGTAACTCTATTTTAGTCTGCAAGATCAAAACATCAATATTTAAACAGATACCCAAGCTAAAGGAAATAAGCTGCCCCCAGGGTCCCTTGATATTATCTTTGCTGTTGGTTTCTGGGCAGTAAAGTGTAAAGAGAGTTAATAAAAAAATCTTTGACTGCATATAATAAATTATAAAATAACAACTCTGATAGATATGCTTTCCTTATCGGTACTAAACCTGCCTAGAAGAAGATACAATCACTAATAAGTGCTGATAGACAGCTGACTCCAGGCACCCGAAGTACTTTTCTTTGATGGAGTTCCACCGGGTTGAATGGCTGAGTGATAAGACCAAAGAAATAAAAGGAGATGAAGATGATGTAAATTTGCCAAGCAAAATCTTTCAAAGCTATGACACCACAATAATCTCAAAAGTGAAACTTCCACTCCTCTTACCAGCAACTGGGGGAGAGGGATAGAAGGCAGGGTTTTTAAGTTGCTGCCTTCTCACAACTAGAAGAGGCAATGAATGTGGTAACTGACATAATCAAGAATTAAAATAAATAATTCAGACAGATTGATGGAACAATACTAACAAGATCAAATTTGTGTTGGGATAAATGGGACATCCTATCAAGCTCTGAAAACCCAGCATGAAGGTACAGCATGTTTTCAGCTTGTCTTAAACGCAGGTCAGGAGGAAAGGTGCAAATGTTTTAATCGGCTGCAGACCTGGTGGGAACCTAGCACACATGGCACATGCGCAGACAGACAAACAAGCACAAACACATCCTTTGGGGTCAGAGAGAAGGAAGATGACTGTCTCGCAGAACCAGCATTGGTCAGACGGACCACATCCACACTGACGACCTGACGGCACACTGTACGGACAGAGAGGCAGGAACCCCGAATCTCAGAGGCGATGGTGACCCTGAAAGTTGCGCACCAGCAAACACCCACGTGGCATCGGTGTGGCATGAGTTTTAGTCAGACAGAAACTGTGTCTTATTCAGAGTGAGGACCCAGTGCATGTCTGGTCCTAACAGCTCCCAAGAAATATCTTTTTTTTTTTTTTTGTATTCCCTCTTTTTTATTATTTATTTTTTTAAAATTGTATTTTATTTACTCAAGTGTTTCAAGATTCATGGTTTATGCACCACAGCCAGTGCTTCCTGCAGTATGTGCCCTCCTTAATACCCGCTGCCAGGCTCTCCCATCTCCCCATCCCCCTCCCTTCCAAAACCTCAGTTTCTCAGAGTCCACAGCCTCTCATGGTATAGCTTTTAAGACCTTAGTTTTTAAAAATGTATGGAGGAGTTGCATCTCAGGTGGCGGCACATTCCGAACACCTCACAGAAGGCCTGAGCAACCAGGCAAAGCCCAGGAGCTCGGCCAGGTAGCAAGAGGGGAGCACCACAGTGAATACTGCCTGTCTTGTGACTCTTGACAAAATTTTAATTTCCTTAGGATCTGCGTGACTTCAAATTTTGTGCCTAAAGTGAAACCTCTGTAACACTCTTTATCAATTCAACCTTGCCTAATTTCACATAAAAAGGATGGTAGTCTGAAAAAAAGGTATGCTAATTCAGCAAATATCAATTGAGGCCTACTAGGCTGTGGGGCACCTCTCAGGGCTAATGATCCAGCAGGGGGCAAGTTCAGCTATTTATGCAAAGGATCTGCAGTGTGCCAAGAGCGCCTCCACAGAACTTGGGGCGTGAACACTACCTATCTAATTCATTCATTTCACCAGGAAAATAATGCAGGAAGTAAAATCGGAGGACTTAAAAGTCACTTGCTCATTCTCACCATTACCTGGCAAGGGAGTAGAGTCAGACTGCCCTAAAGATGCCTATCCCAGCAGGTATTCAGGGCTTACTTATAGTTTACAAGTCAGCAGCTGAATTTAATAATCTATGAAAGGATCTCAGAAGTAACACGGCGTCATCATTAATGAAGATTTTAATCTTCCCGTGATTCTCAAAAACTGGAAATTTTTCCAGACTGTGTTTTTCTGGGTTGTGACCAAAAATACATGCATTAGAAGCATATGCATATATGTGTGTGTGAAACTGAACAAGTTTCACAAAACATAAAATACCTTTACTATATGATATCCTATTTTATTTTAGTCTCAAATTCAACCATTAGATTGACTTCATGTCCCATAAACAGGTAGCAACTGGAAATCTGACAAACATTGCTCTAGCGTACACTTAGCTGGCCAATTTCTACTTTACCTTCAATAATTAACTTACATTATCACCTCCCCAAAGAAGCCTTCCAGGACTCTTCCAAGGATCATCAACCACGCCCTTCCAGGAGGCCTGATATGAGTGACAGAATTCAAGGGAAGGTCAGATTTGGGAGAGAATGGGAGGTGGCCCAGGAATGTCTCTGTGCCACCCCTAAGCTCCACACTGGAGCAGGAGCCCCTCCAGCACAGGGGCAGAAAGGGTCCCTCCCACCACTGATTGATTTCCTGGGCACTGAGCACTTCCTGGCACATCGTGAGTACTCCATACGCAATTGCTGGAATGAATCCTTTGGGGAGCTGATGAAAGAGCCAACCCTGAAAGCAAATACAAGAGCCCATCCATCAGAGGCTGCATCCTGGTAGCCAATGGACTTAATTTGGCCCACAGATGTGTTTCATTTGGCCTATGCTGTTCAAAAAACTACAGAGACAGCATCTGAAAATTGGGAGCTTTCACAAAATTCCAGATTTGTGGCTTTGCTTTGTCAGCTCACCAGAGTCATCCTCACGCTGGTTACCCCCCACATCTGCTCTCTCCCACACTGCACGTGAAAGCCCAGTGACTGGGCTGCTCTCCTTTGTCCAGGGTCTCTTGGGCCCTTCAGGTGGTTTGATTTGCGACTCCTGTACCAAGCAATTGGCTACAATAGTCTGCTGCTTGGTGAATGAGCCTGCAGCCAGGGGGGGAAAGAACAGAGCATAGCCAAAGGGACCCTTCTCGCTCAAGAAAGCACAGATTCTCCCAGTTATTTGTGATCTTTTCCTAGAGGTGAAAAACTGCCTGAGAGAATCGTCTTATTCTCTGTCTCTGGGAGGAGATTTTTTAAAAGGGTGAATTTATAGGAAATAAGGGACCAGAATTAGAATGTTTTATTTTTCTTTGTATCCTTTGGCACTGAATAACACCATTTTTCACAGGTGGGTTTTCAATAAACTTGGAAGTGAGGCTGTGGAAAATTTTTTAAATGCTGTACTGGTCTCAAAATTTCAGTTGTTCAGATATAAAAATGATGTTTGAATACCTTCCTCCCATGGACACAGCCCCATGAAAGCCCAGCAACTCTCAATCGAAATCACTCTCAATCAAAATCCCAGCATATTTTTAAATAGGAATGGACAAGCTAATTCTAAAACTTATGAGGAGATGTGAAGGATCTCCTTATAAGGATAACCAGAATAGCCAAAATAATTGCAAAAAAGAACAAAGTTGGAGAATCACACTTCTTGATTTCAAGACTCATTCTAAAGAAATGAAGACAGTGTGATGTTCATAAAAAAAACAGGGAAGTAGATCAATGCAACAGCCTGAATTCGAGGAAGAGATCTATATCTTTAGGAACAGGATTTTCAACAAAGGCACATAGACAACCCAACAGAGATAGGAGAGTTTTTTTCCACAAAGGATGCGGAAACCATCAGCTATCTAGGTGCACACGTGACAAGGAGAGAACTTCAATCTGCACTTCGTGCCATATACAAACTTTAACTCAAAATGGATCAGAGTTCCAAATGAAAAACCCATAACTACATCACTTCTTGAAGGAAACATTAGGTGAAAAACGTGTGCAACTTTAGCTTAAGTAAAGATTTCTTAGAAGTGACACCAAGAGCATGATCCATAAAAGAACAAGATGTCATCAAAATGTAAAACTTCTCCTCTTTGAAAGATACTACTAAGAGAATGAAAAGACAAACTATAGACTGAAAGAAAATATTGCAAATCACATTATCTTGGAAGATAAGACACACAAAGAATTCTCTAAGCATAGTGAGGAAACAACCCAATTTAAAAATGCCAAAGATCCGAACAGACGCTTCACCTGGGAAGATATATGGATGGTAAATATATGAAAAGATGCCTGGCATCATTAGTCTTTAGGGATATGCAAATGAAACTCACAATGAGATACCACTGTGTACTTATTAAAATGAGAAAAATTAAGACGACATACTCAATGTTGGCAAGGATGTAGAAGAACTCAAAACTTTCAGGCACTGCTGGTGGGAACACATAATGGGACAACCACTTTGGAAAACAGTATGGCAGTCTTTTAAAAAGTTAAACATGCATAATCTAGCCATTCCACTCATAGGTGCATATAGAAAACCCATGTCCATACAAAGCCTTGTACATGAATGTTCACAGCAGCCTTATTTGTAAGAACTAATAATACAAGTGTCTATCAACAGGTGAATGAGGTGCTCCTGGGTGGCTCAGTCGCTTAAGCGACTGCCTTCGCCTCAGGTCATGATCCTGGGATCTCAGGACCAAGTCCCGCACTGGGCTCCCTGCTCTGCAGGGAGTCTGCTTCTTCCTCTGACCCTCCCTCCCTCTCATGCTCTTTCTCTCTCATCTTCTCTCTCTCTCTCTGAAATGAATAAAATCTAAATATATATATATATATATTTAAAAAACACAGGTGAATAAAAAAACACACTCTGGTGTATCCACATGATGAAATACTATTCTGTAATGAAAAGGGATGAAATACTTATATATATATCCATATATATATATATATATATATATATATACACATATATATATGTACACTTCAACATGAATTTAAAAAAGCATACTGTATTGTTGGGAGCCCAGCGCCAGGCTGGCATCAACAGTTGAGGTGTAGCTTCTGGACTCACTAGCTTGGATGTTTGCGGCCGGGCAGGTTAGAGTTAAGGAGCAAAACTCCTGGTACCCACCTATTCGGGCTCCCACTCGGGCGAGAGCAATGATAGCGCATGAGGCAGCAAGCACGTAGGCTACAGGCAGCAGTAGTCACGTAGGCAGTGGTAGTCACGGACTTGGGCATGATCAGGGGTGTGTGTAGAAATGATAATAAGGAAAACATGTGCATAGAAATCATGATAATAAGGAAAACATGTAACCTTGTTATTGTCACCGCCCCTTGTCCAATTGAGCACAGTCTACTATAAAAAGCTTTGTAACTCTTAATAAAATCGGCATTGCTTGGACATCATCCGCTTTGTCCCTCCTGTCCCAATCTCTTTTGTTCTTCGTCTCGTCTTTGTCTTTGTTTTCCCAATCTCCTTGCCCTCAGATTCAGCTTACATTGTCACGCCGGCTGCGACACTGTATAAGACCATTTATATAACGTTCTACAAAATGAAACTAATAACAGAAAGCATGTTTGCCTTGGGATTGGGTAGACAGGAAAAAGGAATTACCAAGGAGAATGAGGAAATTTGGGGAGGTGGTAATAGATATGTTCATTATTTGGTTGCAGTGATGGTTTCATGGGTGTATACATGTGTCAAAACTTATGAAACTGTATACTAAGAATATGTGCAGTCTACTGCATGCCAATCATATACCTCAATAGTGATTTGTTTTTTAAAAAGACCCAAAACAACAGAACAACAGCCCTGAGCTATGCTGTCCCCTTCTTGTCCCCTGACCCCCCATCACTGTGCTGGGTCCTCTTCCCTAGACTCCCCTGGCGTGGCCCGCTGGCCCCACTACAATCCTTGTTGTGTATTGTCATTATCTAACCATTAAGTTGAGCCCTATGAAATCACCAATGTTCCACCATTTCTGACCTAAAAAATGGAGGTTTCACATGGCTCGACCTAAATGCTTGCTTGTCAACCATACCTGCCAGGGAATTCTCTGAGGTCGGAGGACAGGCTGGCCCAAAGAAGTCTGCTAAGTGAATATGCTGCCACTTTAGAAATCATTTTCCCTCCAGCTAGTCCCTCTCTATTGCGTCATCACAAGCGGCTGAGAAGCAAGGCTCTGGGCAGCCCCTGCCTTTACCACATCATTCCTTTTATCCATTTAAAATCACCTGAATGCTCTCTACTGTAAAACTTCCTTTTTGCATAATTTGAAAACTTCTCATTTGAAAATGATCTTTCAAAGCAACAGAAGTGCACCCCTAGGTGCTGGAGGCAGAGGAGGGTGAAAATGTAAAAAAGTACTAAACATTGAAAGCAACCATAAATCGAAGGAAAACTCTGATGCTGGACATCTCTGGGAAGAAAAATCCCAAAGGCTGCAGTACTTTATAACAGCATCCTGTGCTCTGGCCCCCGCCTTGGCTGCTTCCCGCTTGGCACAACAGGGAGAACAGTGCCAGCAGGGCTGGGCGGCCTTGTCCTATAATGCAGTTTCATCGCACAGCCTCTTCCTTAGCGGGTTGAACCCAGGTTTCACCGTGGGCTATTTTATTTAGCATTGGTAGTTTTATTTATTTCATATTAAAGAGATCTTTCCACAAAACTGACTGCTCTCTCTGTCTTGGCTTGAGAAGGGGAAATATCAGAATGAAATATCTGCGACAGACCTCAGTTACGAAGAGTGTCTCTGGCTTCAGAAGTTCCTCACTGAGGCAGGTGTGAAGCCTGTGAGTAAGTTCCTGGCTTTCAGACTTTCCTGAACACAATTTAGCTCTTCCATTTCTGCATTCTGTCGGCAGAACAGAACATAAAAACACAGAGTTCCCTAAGTATGTGTCAGACTCCGGGGACGGATTGGCCTTACTACGTGTTCGTTTCAAAGGAACTCTACTTTTATTAATGGGAAAAACAATAGCTTCAGGCAGACTGGAGGAGGAGGAAGAGAGGGCATGGGGCAGGTTGCTGTGGCGCCTGCTCTCCCATGCGGGTGCGGCCCGGTCCAGGGCGGTAAAAGGCCGGAGAGGTGGGGAAAAACACTGACAACTTGTTTACTCCTCCTTGCTGCAGTGACTCTTTCTCCTCCAGGAAGGGGTTCAGAAGAGGCTGTACCCACAAGGTTCTCTTGGCCTCCTGCAGCTGTCCCTCATCGTCGCCTGAGGCGGCCCCTGTGTCCCCCCCCACCCCCAGCTCTTGGCTGGGTAACAGAGAAGAGAAGTAAGGTAAGTCATTTTACTCTCTGCTCTGACTAATATGACAAATGGCCTCCAAGCTTATCACTGGTTTCCAACATAGCCCTGGGCGGTTTCAGAGAGTTCTCACACCATTGCGTTCCCTCCCTGGACCATTTTAAAACAAGGAGAAGGAAAGGTTAGGGCAAACAATTTTACTCTTAAAGCCATCATCCTGGGATAGGTGTTACCATGGTTTTCTTTCTATAATGGAGGTGTTACTCGTAGAGGAAGCTGAATGACTTGCTCCTAATCACTCAGCCTAAGAAGGGACAGCCTGGTTTCACACCCGGTCTGTCTGCTGCTGAGCAGGCTCTTGCGACGAGTCTCGGTGCTCTGCTGTCTCTGTCTGATGAGATGAGTGTGGACAAATCCCTTGAGAAAGAAACAAGATGACCAGGCAGTAATTTTGTGTTGGTTCAAACATGGTTCCCAAAAGGCTCAGCTACCTAGAGACACCTATTACGTGGCGGAGCCCAGAGCCAGTGTGGAGACTGCCAGCAGAGAGGAAATGATTCACATCGCAGCCTGAGCTTCAGGGGAAGCTGCATTTTAACAAATAATATAACATCGATAATAAATAATTATTTAATACGTAATACACGATTGATTTAAAACAAGTCCCTGGTGATGTTTATCTGACTGAAAAGATAATGTGAGCATTTAACTGACAGAAAGGTGAGTGGGTCCAAACAGGAACGCCTCCCGTCCGCTCGTCCTAGTGGTGGCTTTCACCTCCCGCCACCCAGTCCGCCCATGGCACGGCGTCTGCAACTTTGGTAAATGGAGACTGTGACTTCCACCGCTCAGCAGAGGCTAGATGTTAACTTCAGCTATGATATGGCATTCAAAAGTATCCTTCAGTGTTGACATAATAGTTCGTACATCATCTGAGCTCTGGCAAATACACTCAAAGTAATTTTTCTGAATTTTTATCTTCAGCAGCAAGGTACTTCAAAAAAGAAAGAAGAAAAAACCAAAACAACAACAGAAAACCACATGTAATATTCTTTTAGCTTCCTTACTGGCAGCATTTTCTGTGTGTGTGTGTGTTTGTGTGTGTGTGTGTGTGTTCCAAAGAGCACAGAAACAGCTTTTATGGTTAGAAAATTGAAGTGCTATCAAACCTAGGAAATTATAGGGATGAAAAACAAAACAGCTTATCTACATATGTCCCATCTGCTTTTGGTTTTGTGTTTTGCACAATCAATTACTGGAAGCCTTGGAAAGTATGCTGAGACACTGAAAATGAGACCCAGGGCGTGTCCTGACAGCGACCTAGAGGTAGGGTGATGCGGCTTGAGAGCCTGCACCAAAAGTCAGAGACTGGCGCTTGAGTTTCCGGGAACCGTGAGTGCAGGATAGTACAAACAAAACCACGACACTCCCCCAGCCGGAGCCAGTGTTTTGGAACATGGCAAAAAGTAAATTTCCATTCACTGGGGAATCGCCATCCATTTCCTTATTTTGTCAGTGTGGGTCACTGTGTTCTCCCCAACTCAGTATTTACCCCGCACACAGCAGTTGCTCCCAAACCGCTTGGACTGCAGGCTCTCTGCTATTTGATAATTTCCCAGACTTGTGCAGCTGGGTTTTTATGATGGCAGCCCTTTCTAGCAGGGTCTCTCTGGGCCACTCCGTTCCAACAGCCCTACTTCTTTCCCATGTGACAATCCCCCCTTCTGGCCCTGTTTTCATTACTTATTCTACGCTCCCCCCACGACTGGTGCTCTTAATGTGATCCTCATCTCCACTTCTGCCTAAACCCCAGGCAGGGGGAATGGGCCTCACTTTCAGAAAGACAAGTTTAGACAAAGATGAGAACAGCAACAGATTTACACTTCAAATGAAGAAAGTAAATGCCTGTACTGAAGAGGTATTACAACGAAGGAACATTCTTAAGCCGAAAGAACCTGGTAGCAGAGAATTCTTCATAGGAAAAGAAATGCTTTCCCTCTTACTGATTCAACCAACTAATGGAAATAAATCCTTAGTGGAAATAATTTAGTCTGAATTTTAAAAATTCCTTTTGTCTACGAGAAGGGAATGGAAGGGGATGGTATTAGTTATTTTTTATTTTAATTCTAGTTAACATACAATGATGCATTAGTTTCAGGTATATAATATAGTGACGCAGCAACTGTATGCATCTCCCAGTGCTCATCAGGGTAAGTGTACTCTTAATATCTATAACCTGTTTCACCCATCTCCCCCATCAACCTCCCCTGGTGTTAGTTATTGATCCATTACTCACTCTTTTAGTATTTTCTTTAGGGGAGAAACAAATAAAAGCCCCAGGAATTCTAGAAATGAAATCAACAATGTGAGCCTATTCTTCAATGAGCACATTTCATTTGCATAAATCACTAAGTCCATTAGTCTGCCATCAAAAGGAGAGGACTATGAAATCATAAATCTGATTTCCTTTGTTGAACAATGGCTCAGAGATTTGAAAGATGATTTCTACATCTATGTCTAGAGGAAAATATTTCCCTTACTGATAAAATATTCTAATTGCCTTGGCTTAATCAAAAGAGAGTGCTAATGTATGCACAAGCTCCCCAGATACATTCAAATACAAATAAAAGAAATATAAATAAGTACCATTAAATATTTTTAGACTCCAATGGGAAACAAAAAAGAGAATAATACAAGAGACACAAAGCCCAGAAGGTGAAAGCATGTCACGCCACACTACTCCCATGGCTTGCCTTTGGAGACAGGTCCTGTCGCTCCATTTTCCTCCTTATACACAGCCTGCCTCCTTATAGCTTAGGGAAAAGAAGCCCAGAGCTGCCTTGTGGATGAGGTCTTGAGTGGCTCAGGACTCAGAACAGCTTCCTGGCAGCTTCCTGGCAATGATTCACTGTGGGACAAAGAAGAGGCAGTATCCAAGAGGATCTGTTAGCTGTCCTATTTGCCTATGCATGGTGTGGCCTCTTTCCCTACAGAATAAAAGAACACTATTGGACTCAAGGCTGAGCGGGGGAGTTATGTTTCATCCCAATTCCTCTTAATTGGTCAAAGCCATTGTTTGTCACAGTAATCTGCAAACTTCCCCTTACTGTGGATCTGTCCACAGTAAATTTCAGGGTGTGACAGCATGGTATGAGGCACTGGGCCCAAAGATTTGCTCCCTGATCCTTTTCCTAGCACTGACTCAGTGCTGTCTACGTCTCAATTTCTACATCCCAGGGAAGGTGGTAATCCAGCCGGCATTCCGCAGCACCACAAAGAAGAGGCCTTCTCAAAAGCTCTCCAGATTTTATTTTCCCCGTCCTTTTCAATCCTCCCTATTTCTCCACTTTGCTTATTTGAGCTAGAGTCTCATGCGGTGTAGGTGATATTCATAGAACACCACCCCGATCCTCCAGACTGCATGTTCTAATTTTCATGGTGCTACAGATATAAGCAAAACAACCAAAGGACACATTGGCGAGCAATCACAGCAGAGAGAATAACTAACCAAGTTGCAGAGTGTGTCTCCTTTCAGTCTTCAGCTGAGAGGCATCTGTGAATTCAGCAGAGATAGAAGAAGCCACAAGACAGTTCCAGACCCAGGACAAGACCCGGAGAATGAAGCGCCACCTTCCTAGCCTCAGGTTCCTCCCTGCCAAATGCAGGGGCTGAATAGCTTAGGGGCTGCAGACGCAGATATCCACCAGGACTTGGCAGGGGTCACAAATGAGTATAAACTATGGAGCAGTGGGAGGCAAGGGTGTTCCGCATCAGCTAACTATCACCCTGGCAGGAGGAGAAGCCAATGTCCCTATATCTTCTAAACTTTGAGGAGAAGCCAAGAATCCATATTTTAGGTGACATCTCGATTTTAATTAGGGTCATCTAAACATTGGCTCCAGTCCTAAAGTGCTCAGTCGATGGCTTCTGTACTAATAAGCACAGTGCCTCTCAGTCCTCGCTTCAAGCTGACAGTTCCTGATCTACCCCAGAGCTAGTTTTTACAGTAAAACTTCTTATCTGATTAATGGTTATGAATACCAATTAAATATATTAATATGACGGCTAGTAATACATCATTGTAGATGGAACCCAGATTTGATTTAGAGCTCAAGGGCAACAGGAAGCCATGAATGACTGGGGGTGAGGGTGATATTGGAAAGAAGTTTGGTGTGATCTCATTTACATTTTAATAAAATCATTCAGACCGTTGGAAGAATGAACTCGAAAGAAGGGCCAGTGCACATGGTTGAGCAGGTGTCAAGGCGTAAGGACATCAGCCAAGGGAACAAATGAGGGATGAAATCTAGCCTTGGTCTGCTCATAAAGGCCTGGCCCCAGCTGCATCTTCTTCTATGGGCAGCATATTTTTTTTTCTATACCAAGCTGCCTGCAGGCTTTCTGGCCTTGGTACAGAGGTAAAACAGGAAGGCCAGTTGGAAAGTGACTGCAGTGGAGAGATAATGATTCTTTGAACTAGAAACCAGTCACTAGACAGTGACTATGGAGAAAAGTCGATGGAATCCAAAGATACTGAAGAGGTAGAATGGTCATCTGTTGTTGACAGATTAAACATAAGGACCAAGATAGACAGAGGTCATCAATGATAAGTGACTGTCCAGTTTCTGTCTTGAGAAGCTGGGGGACTGGTATTTGCCACCACTGGTGTTGAAATGGCAAAGGGCCGAAGGAGAAGCAGGGAAATGCAGGATCTACAGATGAATTATGAACATGTTAAATGGAAGATGTCTGGGAGATACCCCACTGGAAATGTCAAGAAGATGGCTAGATAGATAGGCAGAATTCAGATAGGTCTGCATTTGAGAATAAACCCATTCAAACTCTAGGCTTTTCTTTGCTCTTTGTTTTTCCAGGACCTCTTGTTGGGTAACTCCAGTTTAAAAGAAGGTAATCTGTATATTGAGGTCAATTTCCCATCACTGATTCTACTTTGGTTACCTGGTGGAACACGTTGCCCACTCCCTGCCTTCTAAAGCCCGGCAGCCAATGCTTACAAAGAGCTTCCCCTGTCAGCCACTTTTAAGTGCTTACTGTGTGTGTCAGCCTGCTCAGTTCTTGTATCAGCCAGAGGCAGCATACTGTCCTCACCTTCTGAAGGGGAGAAAGGGAAGCACAGAGAGGTGAAATGACTTGCCCAAAGTCACAAAGGTGATAAGTGTCTTCTCCAGAATTTCAACTCAGGCCACTCAGCTTTTATCTACTATACATTAAGTCCCACCACCTCACAAGCATCTGAGTGGTGTTCGTGGCTTCTTTGAGTGTCCCCTCTTCCACACTAAATACCCCTGGTTCCTCACTTGAACTGGCACCTAGATCCCCAATTCACTTTCTTTTCCTCACATGAACCGGTTTCTAGACACCCCCCATTAGTTTTATTTTCCTGCTCTTGCTGGCATGGCCCCTGTGTATGAATGAGTCTTCTCTTCCAGAGAAAGGGCAGGAAAAGGCCCCATGTTTATTCCTTCCGAACCCTTTACATAGCTGCCAAGTGTGTGCATGCAAGGCCAGCCCTCAAAGAAGGACAGAGCCAGACCAAGTCAGGATAATAGGTCTGCCCGTGTGGATAACAGGAGTTGGCTGGGGATATATTTTTATCTGTCACAGCTCTAATTAAGGGGAAAGACTTTATCTTGTGGCTAGAAATGTCAACATAATGAATTGGCTAATTGTTCCTTCTTGCTGCAGCCCTTCTCCCGTGCTGTCTCCAGGTCAGGGCCCTGAAGCTGGAAGGCGCCCTGGCTGCACCACACGATCTGACTGACTCCAAGGACGGCACGGCTGCTCTGGAGCAAGACAACCTCTCACAATGTTTTTGGTCCTGCCCTGTCCCTATGGGGTGTTTTCCTGGGGCAGGTAGACTTTCCCCTTCAAGACAATGGGGCAGAGCCCCCCTCTGTCTCTCTCGCTCTGTGGTTTCTTTTCCTGTCCTGTTCACCAGACACGTGGGAGCAGTTAGACAAAACCCACCATCCATTGGTTCCCTGCCAGGGGCCTGGGAACACTCCCCTGTGCTGTCACTAGGTAGTTCCTGGCGCACCCTCGATCCCCACACCCACCCCTCGGAGTGTGTAGGTCTTCTTACTCAAAAAACTCTGTGTGCCCTTCCCCCCAAGTGGCCTGTATCATTTCTACCACTTCGCACCTCCCACCCTCTAACGGGCCAAGAAAAAAACAGGTCCACAAAGGGAGACCACCCAGAAGACACAAGTTACCTGGCCTGTGTGGCAGGCACATCCTGTGCAGGAAAAACAGGCCTCAGACAATCTAACTTGTGGAACAAATTAGGAATATGGGTCACTTCTGAGGAAGGGACGAAGGATGGAGGAGCAAGGCCTAGAAGAGAAGCTGACCTTTTCCACTAAATGCCCTTTTGCACAACCTCCTCTTCAATTACAAATACTGAAAATTTTCAACAATAATCTAACTCTCACAGTTCTGATCCCAAGTGTGTTAAACAACCTTCCGATAAAAGCCTGGCTTCTCACACAAGGCTTTCTATGGAAATAAAAATATGCTGACCGGGGCGCCTGGGTGGCTCAATTGGTTAAGCGACTGCCTTCGGCCCAGATCATGATCCCGGAGACCTGGGATTGAGCCCCACATTGGGCTCCCTGCTCGTCGGGAAGCCTGCTTCTCCCTCTCTCACTCCCCCTGCTTGTGTTCCCTGTCTGGCTGTGTTTCTCTCTGTCAAATAAATAAAATCTTTAAAAAAAATATGCTGACCTGCAAACATAAATATCTGGGTCCTCTTGGGAGAAATTTTTCTTCCAACACAGTAGTGAACAGGTATCGCGATTTACACATTAGTCTCTTCTGAGGTTGGTTGTCCTGAGTCAGTTGCCCCACACCCTCTCCCAGCCTGTTCTGCCCATGCTGGGTCCAAGATTAACCTTGTTCTGCAAAGCTGAAGAACAGACCTGGAGAGGGGGGATCCTGGCAAAGCTCTGCCCATCTACAAGGCCCCGCCTGAGTGGCCAGACAGCCCCCTTCTGGTCTTAGGAAGCAGCTTTTCTTCCTATGGCTTGTAGCAACAGCAGCAGCATGACAGGGTCTGGATCCCCAGGAGAAGACAGGCAAATTGGCTTCCTGATTGGCTGAATAATGGCCTGACAATAGTTGAATGTCACACATTCCCAGCCTGAGCTTCTTAAAAAAGGAATCTGAGCCATCAACTGGAAAACCAGTTTAGAAGTCTGAGGGTCACATATGGTGGATTTGAAGCCCCCAACTTGTTTTATAATGAGGGGCTCCTTGCCTGAAGCACATTTAGGAAGGGGAGGAGAATATGTCATGGAAATGGAGGATGAGTAAGAAGGGGCAGGCAGGGCGCCTGGGTGGCTCAGTGGGTTAAAGCCTCTGCCTTCAGCTTGGTCATTAACTCAGGGTCCTGGGATCGAGGCCCTCATCGGGCTCTCTGCTCGGCAGGGAGCCTGCGTCCTAGTCTCTCTCGGCCTGCCTCTCTGCCTACTTGTGATCTCTCTCTATATATCAAATAAATAAATAAAATCTTAAAAGAAAAGAAGAAGAAGAAAGAAGAAGGAGGAGGAGGAGGAGGGGCAGGCAGCTTATAGCCAAGAATGAAAATTCTGCCTGGCAACCTTATAGAATGTGATGATGACAGCTCCTAGAACCTAGGGCAAGTTATTTAACCTCCTTTGCCTCTATTTCCTTTTGTGGAAAATGAGGATAACTATAGCATGTTCTTCAAATGGCAAAGCACTTTGCCCAGCCAGATTCCACCTCTCTGCCCCTCACACCCTCCACACACATCCTTGAACAGAACTCTTAGGCCTTCTGAAAACACATTTCAAATACCTCAGGAACAGGGGAGACCTGGCCAGGAGTTGCAGTCCTTCGAGGGACCAGATCAGAGGCTCTGATAGAGCCTGTTCCAAATTAGGGGGCAGTACCATGGACAGGGAAGGGTCTTAGAAAATAGCTGGTCCGATTCCCATTATATGTGCATTCTGTGAGTTAAATGAGCAGACAAAGATGAAAAAAAAATAAGAAATTACTTTATAAAAATAGTAAGTTTGTGAAATTCTGTGTAAAGTTCTATAGTCCTTAAGCCCTTTAATTCCTGGCACTCAGCCACTTCTTCAAATCTAGACCTCTGTGTCCAGACCATTGGTCCGGCCGTCTGGGGCTGGCACCCTAGGGCACTGCACTGTGTGAGCAAGACTTCAAAGAAACCCTCCGTATTTTCAATGCCTTTGACTCTAGCACAGGAAGTGGGAGGGGACTGGCAAATGTCACTGTGGTGTCCCTAAGCCCCACCATCATGTCACGTGAGGGCATCTTCTAGATAGGCATAAGTGCATGGAATGAGAAGTCGTGGATGGAGCGCTCGGATAGATGAACCGGGTGGAGGCAGAAAGAGCCCTGAAAATCCATTTCCCTAGTGCCACGCTGTCCAGTGCAGAAACCACTAGCCATGTGTGACATAAGCCTTGCACTGACCAAAGTGTGCCCATCAAATATCACTAGCACTTCACCCCCAATCACTGTGATATCTAAAAAGCACCCCCACAGCCTTCTAAAAGCACTCAAGGGGGTGATTCTAATCTCTGTAGAGAACCCCTAATAGGCCAAACATTTTAATCACAGACATAATTTGGAAAAAATGGGGGGGGGCATAGATATTAGATGTAGTGATGGTAAGTTCTTCTATTTGGAAGAAACCACTGTATCGATACGCTATCACAGAATGAAGGGAACCGTGAACCTTGGTTTCACAACTAATGTGGCTAATTTGAGGCATCCCCATGGGTGCTGTCATGTTACAAGTTGGAAAATGACTTGTCCTCTGAGATGCTTTCCCTGTCTTTACTTGACAGAAGAGGCCCAAAGGTTCAGGCTAAGTTGGAGAAGCCAGGCCTCCTGGCTGCCAGTTCCATGTTTTTAGACTTATTTCCTCCGGCGTACTCAGAAGTTTCTAGAACGTCACAGCAGTTGTACTAGTTGCAACACTTCTGGCTCCGATTGCAGTGTTTGCTTTTAGAGCCTTCGTCGTTAGCATTTACACATGACTCTCAGATTCATGATGAGGGTAGATTAAATATTTAGACTCATCAGACAAGTCAAACTACAGTGAGACTAGATTTCTACCGGGTAATTGGGTAATCCCACTTGAACCTTGTTTACTCTGGGGAGAGCATTCAAACCCTGCATAAACAGAAGGTGAAGTCAGCTCCTCTCCATCGCCATCTTTATCTCAGAATGAGAAACCCATCCAGTTCCTCTGAACACCTGCCTTGCCGTGCTCACAGCAGAGCATGTGTACTCAGTGGGAACAACCTGCGCACACCAGGAAACCAGATCTTGTTTGAGTGATAGTGGTTACGAGAAAACAGTATGTCTATAGCCAGCACCAAGTATGGCTTGTACTTTGTGGCTGGCCCTGACCCACCAGGGGGGATGGCAAGCAGCTGAGAAACCTAGTCTGACCACCAAGCTCGGACAACCCACTTGACTACTGCCCTTGCTTTCCCCCTCCCTGTCTAATCCCTCAATTTGAGCATTTGGCCAGCAGGTAATATTCTCTGGCTCCAGGCCAACTTCCTTTCTGTGACACCCTTAGCAAGTGGGGTAGAGGGTGGTTCTGGCTTTCCCTGAACTACAATCTGCTCTCCAGTTCCCCAGAAATACTTTCTATGCAAACATATATTCTTTCTCTTACCTGGGTAGCTCTTCCTGCCCTGGCTCAGCTCCGTACTCTTCCATAGGCCAGTGGTTCCCCAATATCCATAGATCCCAGGGCAAGCCCAAGTTAGGCCAGCAAGCTCCCCTGGTGCTGACATTTGGACACTGAGGTCCCTTTGGCTTTGCCATAATCTGTCACACAGACTCCAGGACATGAGCCAATAGTTACAGAGGTGGGACAAAAGAAACCAACTGGACTATCATTAAGATTTTTCCAAAAGGCATGGATAATGTGAATGTGAGAGAAGGTACAAAGGCATACATATGTGAAGGAAAAAGAAAAGGAAAGAGAGACAAAGTTTCTGCCCCAACTTCCCCGGATTGCTTGCAGTTCCATGCCTCTGAAATGGGCCAACCAAAGCTGCCAAGCAAGAGGTAGAGGATAAGGACATAAATGTAACATGGAGTTTTAGCACTTTGTAAAAGCCCAAAGACTATTGATTTCCTGTTCTTGACGACTTCTCTGCACTGTTGTGCTAGATTCAAGTTCTGTGAGATTTGGCCACTTAGACACTTTTTGCATGGCTAGATTCTTAGCATCTAGTGAAAAAAGGAAAGGGACTCTGATACATTCGATTTCCAGTTATGGAATGGGCATTAGTTCTTATTTAACTATACAATCCCTTCTATTCTATCAGATGTTAGCAAAATTAAAATGTGTACTATTTTAATGCTTTGTCATATAGTTCTTCTATGAGTAATATATGTCACTTAAAGTTATATTTCCTGCCTATCCTTCCCACACTAATTTGAAACATACAAAAAATAAAAGCATATAAAGAGAAGAAACTTCATGCAAGACAAATAAGGATATAGTATTGGGGCAATTCTTGATTAAAGTTAGTATTTTACATAACAGTACGGGATACGGCAAAATCAACTCAAGACGCTTTCATTGCAACTGTGTTATAACTAAGCAAATCCAGACCCAAATTTTACATCAACTGTAATTCATAGACTGAAATAAAACTCAATGAAACTCATGGCTGAACCAGAGTTTGCTTTTCTGGGATTTGGCAACAAATCATTAGCTGCATAGGTTGGGTGGCAGGGGAGAAGACATTACATTTCTTTGAACAATCCATGATTATAAAACACAACTAATTCTCATTTGGTAGTCAGCTAGATTGTTTGTTAGCCAGCTAGCTAAAATTGATACATGTAACCCAAAGAGGAACTATGTCTAAATGACATCATTGGAACTTAGAATAAGAATAAAAAAAAAAGAAGAAGAAAAAAAATAAATGGTATCCACCATTTATTAGGGCCTAGCATGTACTGGTTGGTAGGTTAGACAGTTTACATACATCCTCTTGTTTGATCTTTTTAGGAAACTTTGTTTATCAAAGTCCACCACTTGAATTAGGGCTCACCCTTTGCATTGTATTTGCATTGTACATTCTGTGGGTTTTGATAAGTACCTAATGCCACGGACCCACCATTACAGTATCATACAAAATAGTTTCATTGCCCCAAAACCCTCCTGTGCTTGACCTATTCATCCTTCAGCCTTTACCCTCAAACCCCTGGAAACCACTGATCTTTTTATGTTGTCCCTATAGCTTTGACTCTTCCAGTATGCCATACAGTTGGAATCACACAGTATCTAGCCTTTCCATATTGGCTTTCTTCACTTAGCTATAAATGCATATGTTTCTTCTATCTCTTCTCATGACTTGATAGCTTCTTTCTTTTTATTGCTGAAAAATATTCCATTGGGTAGATATACCACAGTTTGTTTAGCTATTCAATTATTGAAAGGCATCTTGCTCCCTTCCAGTTTTTTGGTAAGTTACAGATAAAACTGCTATAGTAGTGTGCAGGTTTTTTGTGTGGACATAAGGCTTCAACTCACCTGGGTACATATTTAGGAGCAGGGCTTCTAGATCCTATGGTAAGACCATGTTGAGCTTCTTAGGAAACTGCCAAACTTTGGCCTCCCAAAGTGGCCATCCTAGTTTGCTTTCCCATTACTTAATCTTTTAACAGTCCTTCAATGTATGTAGTTTACACCTGAGACTCAGATGATAACACTGAGATTCCAGGAGGTTAATTACCTTGCCCAAAGTCACACAGCAAAGGCTAATGCTGCATTCAAACTCAGGTTGGTCTGGCTTTCCCTCTGGCGATCCTTCTGCTATCCACTGCATTCCCAAGCAAACCAAACACTCAGCCAAGGCGGGGTCTTTCAATGGCACACGCACATGCGACCAGTTTCTAAGGCAAGTGTCAATGTCCCTGTCCTGAGCCTAAAGCCAAACATCAGGGAAATAGCTGACTACACCAGCCTTAGAACTTGCCTCCTTCACTGAACCTCCTCCTCCCTGGCCACAGCTCCAGGGAAGGGCTACAAGGCCTGTTAAAATGTCATTAGCTGCCATTTCTAAGTTGTTTTGACAGAAAAACAAACAAACAAACAAACTTAAGACCCGTAAGCTAAGGGGGATTTAGTCACTTAAAAATGTTTCTGTATTTTTAACTCAAGACAAGGGAGTTTTACACTACATTCTTTTTTTTTTTTTTTTTTCTTTCAGAGAGAGAGAGAGAGAGAGAGAGAGAATCTCAAGTAGACTCTCAGCATGGAGCTCCACACAGGGCTCTATGTCACGACCCTAAGATCATGACCTGAGCCAAAATCAAGAGTCAGATGCCCAACCGACTTAAGCAACTCAGCCCCACCTCCCCCGCCCAGGCACCCCTTACATTGCATCCTTGAGGTGTGATCTGAGATATTTCTAATTTTCAACCAGGGCAGAAATCAAGATAAACCTATACATTAGTGAACTGATCACCACAACCTACAGTGGAGGTGTTGGGGAGGAGGGACAGGTGGTGATGGCTGCACAAAGCAGGGGCTTTGTCAATGTTCACTGTTAGGTCTGAAGCCTAGCCCGCCACTTACGTATTATGACCTTGAGGCCGAGCCCATCCCACCACACAGAAGGTGGGGGATAATATTTCCACGTAATAATACACATATTGTACTCGGCAAAGAGCCTAGTGAAACTCCCCATTCTTAAAACATCTCAGTTCCTTCTCTTTCTTTCTTTTCTTTTCAGCAATTCCAGCTACGTTAATCACACCAGCTTTCACATGGGCACAGAATGTCCCACTTTAAGAGCACAATTTGGTACAGCCTGGACAAACAACTTAGAGGCTTAGAAGTGATGCTTGCTTGTTCTCGTGGATAATACGATCTCATTAATTTAGAGTGTGCTGTACACAGCAATTTGGACAAGCCTAGAAGCACTGCCCTTTGCTGGCAACCATTTCTTTTAAAAGTTTATGTAACTTTTCAGCTGTTGGTAGAGGGTAGAAGAGAATATTTCTTTGGCTGGAGCTTGTATAATAACTAGCTAGATTTCTGTCAGGGAAGCTACAAGTTGAGGGGAAGGGATGAAATTGTTAAGTATGAAAGTAAACTAAATGCATGAAAACCTTAGGCCCATTTCTTTATTTGCCAAGGGAGGGCTATGGACTTAATTCATATTTCCACCTAGGTAGGAAAGGGAAAGATGAATGTGTAAACCAACTATGCCAAGATGCTCACTTATTCTTATGCATTCAATAATCAAAAATCTTTACTGTAATCAGGAAGCAGTAAAGAGGAAAGGGGTTGCAAGCTGTACAAATTAGATCTTATGGTTGATAATATGCAACTACTTGGGCCCTGTGGGATCATGGGTCTGGCATTCCAGATTCTTTGTCATTAAAGAATGACAGGAGGAAGGGATTTTGTGATTATCCAGTCTGACCACTCACCTCTCTTTGCTAATATAAAGGAAAATGGGGGCACCTGGGTGGCTCAGTCGGTTAAGTGGCTGCCTTCGGCTCAGGTCATGATCCCAGGGTCCTGAGATTGAGTCCCGTATCGGGCTCCCTGCTACATAGGAAGTCTGCTTCTCCCTCTCCCTCTGCGTGCCACTCTGCCTACTTGTGCTCTCCAGCTCTCTGTCAAATAAATAAATAAAATCTTTAAAAGACACACACACACACACACACACACACACACACACACACGCAGGAAAATGGAAACCAATAGCTTTAAATGATTTTCTCAAGGTCACATGGCTAATTTATGGCCAAACACAGGGCTGCTCAAGTACCTCCATGCCAACCCCGTGATCTTCCAAGTATATCCAGTTCCTCAAACTGAGGAAGAACCACTTCCTGGGGTACAACGACCATGCAAGCAACAAGATAAACGTGGTGTACTTTCTTGGAGGAATGATTTTGTTAAACGATAAAACATTTTTATATTAAAACAAATATGGATAAGTTCTGGAATAGAAATTTAAAAAAAAAAAAACTTAAGATAAAAAGAAGAGCCCACAAAGATTTTGTGCTTGAGATGAGCTACTACAGATCCTCCTGGGAACATGGTCAGTCTGAAGTAGGGGTTCATTAGAGAAAACTTGGGAGAAGCATTAGAGTATGGATTCGTGGTGTTCAGTTATTCAAGAACACTGCTTCATTCACAGATGGATGACCAGGGACTGGAAATGTATTAACTAAAGTCTTGTACAAAGAGCTGAACTGAAAGGACACAATGCAGAGCAGTCCAAAATACTGTCACTTGCCGATACCTTCTAGTTTCACTGGCCTCCTTGAGAAACTGGGTAGGAACAGTGTTGGAATAAAGGTGAGATGAATAATCTTAAGACATAATAAAATGAAACAAATCTACAGTGGCATGTCACTTCCCCAAGGAACGGAATACTTATACTGGCCAGTCATGATACCTTCTCCCTGCCCTTTACGACAAAACTTCTTGAATAATTTGTCTAAATCAGCTACAATAGTCCCACCTTAACCATGGTTTTGCTTTCCATGGTTGCTATTACACATGGTCAACTGTGGTCTGGGAACAGAGGATCCTTCTCATACACTTCAGAAAGTCAACTGTAGGTGAAATGCCTGCATCGTTCATCTCGCTTCATCCCTCCTGTAGGCATTTCATCCTCTCACATCATCTCAAGAAGAAGGGTAACTGAAGTATGAGATATTTTAAAGAAAGAGAGACCACATTCACATAACTTTAATAACAGTATACTGTTCTAACTGTTCTAGTAGTTGTTAATCTTACTGTGCCTAATTTATAAATTAAACTTGAATTAATAAATTCATATAAAATAACTTATATTAGATACAATATTAGATACATTATTTCAAATTATTCTCTGAGTTTTGTGAACCAACCTAGTTCTATGACTGAACTTGGAGAAGAGCCAGTTGTCATTGTTAAAACTGAGCCTTTATTTATCTTTTTTTTTTTTTTAAAGATTTTATTTATTTGACAGAGAGAAACACAGTGAGAGAGGGAACACAAGCAGGGGGAGCGAGAGAGGGAGAAGCAGGCTTCCCGCCGAGCAGGGAGCCCGATGTGGGACTTGATCCCGGGTCTCCGGGATCATGACCTGAGCCGAAGGCAGTGGCTTAACCAACTGAGCCACCTAGGCGTCCCTTTATTTATCTTTTTAATGGTTTTTCAATAGTTTCCAAATTATGGGGCTACAACCTATTTAGAACCTAGATACTGAAGAGATGATATGTTCAACCCTAAAGACTGCACACTACATTGTAGCAAATTCAGAAAACATTTTTAGATAGCAAATACATACTTTTTATTTCCTCTTCATTTTCTTGAAAAACCACACCAGACTACAAAATTTTCTGGGTCCTATTTTGTGGTTAAAAGTGAAATATAGGGAGAATGTTCTATTTATACAGAATAGGAGTAAACAGTTAGATATCTTGACCCCTCAGTTTTTACATGTCACACCTATACTATTAAGCCCAGAGGACTAGCTCATGCATCTGTGCCCAGAAGTCACTAAAAGCAAGTCACTCTGATTTTCAGAGCACCTCCAGCCTCTTCTTTCCTTGGATCTGGATTTTCCAATCCCATTCCAGTTTTTACCAGGTCCAGGCTCTGTGCTTCTGCTTTCTGTGCTTTTCAGTGATATTGGTTTCCCCCTTATTCTTGATCCCTGTGCCCTCTAAAAAGACCATGGCTGTGTTCAACCCTATGGCTCTCTGGGCTGCTTTGGATGGGTTATCTAAGATCCAACCAACTATACTTGTATTCCACCTTCTCTCAAGAAAGAATACAGGCCTCAGAAATTATATTTCTTCTATCCTGACACAAAACAAAGAGCCTCATTAAATAATTTTATTATTGTCTTAGAGAAGCTAATAATGATGTTTTATAAGATGATGTGAAGCAGGGCTGCCTGGGTGGCTCAGATCATTAAGCATCTGCCTTCGGCTCAGGCCATGATCCTGGAGTCCTGGGATCGAGCCCCACGTCGGGCTCCCTGCTCTGGTGGGAAGCCTGCTTCTCCCTCTCTCACTTCCCCTGCTTGTGTTCCCTCTCTCGCTGTGTTTCTCTCTGTCAAATAAATAAATAAAATCTTAAGGAAAAAAAAAGGTCTTAGAGTAAAAACTGAAGTTGCAAAACTCAATTTTAATGATCCCAACACAAATATTTCAGAATATTAAAGTTTCTAAAATTCAAAACATTAAATTCTAAACATTAAGGTCACTAAAATCAGTGGACAAACACTACTACTGTATTTTAATTACTGGTTTCCTGGAATATATCAAACTTGTATGAAAAAACAAGCTTGATCATTTTCTATTTTTTTTTTTTAAGATTTTATTTATTTGAGAGAGAGAGTAAGAGAGAACATGAGTGGAGGAGAGAGGCAAAGGGAGAGGGAGAAGCAGACTCCTGTAGAGCAGGAAGCCCAATGCGGGACTCAATCCCAGCACCGAGATCATGACCTGAGCTAAAGGCAGAAGCTTAACTGACTGAGCCACTCAGGTGCCCAAGTTAGTTTAAATACCTACTTTCCCAAGAACAAAAACATCTTCCAGGTCATCCACTTGTTATACCATGCCTTAATCTTAGGGTTTCCTGTGTTTGTCAGGATTCTTTGCTATAACTTGAGCTTCAGTTTTATTCTTGCTGGAGCTAAGAAAACGAAATTTTGTTATATTTAATCTCATCTGGGAAATAAAGAGATGTATCTCTTGCCATTTCTTTCTGAGTTCTACAAACAAAATTACTAAAAAATCTGAATCAAATTCTATAATGAATAGTATTTCTTCCACTTGCCTTATATCTGACCACTACAATGTAGTCTCCACAGTTTATAAATCTATTGCTAAATAGCCTTGAAAACAAAAACCTTATAACATTTAATATGTTTAGTATACTTATATAAATTCAAAGAGACTCAAGAAGGTATCAGATTCATAAAAAAGTTGAACAGACTACAAAACTTGAGAATAAAAAAAAATTGATTATTGAAATACAACCAAGAGCAGAATAGACATAGTGAAAGTAAAAAATTTGAAAGATGGAAGACTGACAAAGGATTCTCCCTTCCTTCTGAAAGAATGTAGCTCAGAATGACAAAGATAGATGGTATGAAAGAAAAGCTGAGAGACATGGAAAACAGGTTCAGAAGTTCTAATATCCACCTCACAGAAGTTAGAAGAGGGCAGCAAGAACGGAGGACAGAAAATAGTTAAAATAATACTATTTTTAAAATTCTTGACTTGGAAGAAAGTTATGAGTCTTCAGAATAAAAAGTCCCACCAAGTACTGAGCCCTGTCTTCCTGAATGTCTCAACACTTAGGGGAGATAAAGGCTGCCCTGAGATCTTTAATCATCATAAACCCCAGCCCCTACCTCCTTCTTCCCAAGAGCAAGACCAGTAGTACCAAGATATCAAATTGTCAGTATTCATCAGGGCCACAATACCTTCAACAACATGTGAGATCTACTTCTCCTAAGTTTTTATTAAGTATTCAACAAATAGTAGCTACTATCATCATCATCATCATCATCATCATCATCATCATCATCATCATCACCATCCATGCCTGTGGTTTCAAATATGATTCACTCATTTGCTAATGACCCTTAGATATTCCTCCAGTCAAGATCCGTTACCTAAGTTTCAGACATGTATTTAACTAGGTATTCAACATTCCCACTGGAATGTCAAGTAAGAATCTTGAATTTGGGGCACCTCTGGATGGCTCAGTCGTTAAGCATCTGCCTTCGGCTCAGGTCATGATCCCAGAGTTCCAGGATCAAGCCCCACATCAGGCTCTCTGCTCAGTGGGAAGCCTGCTTCTCCTTCTCTCACTCCCCCTGCTTGTGTTCCCTTTCTAGCTGTGTTTCTCTCTGTCAAATAAATAAATAAAATCTTAAAAAAAAAAGAATCTTAAATTTAACATGACCAAATCAGATTTCTCTCTCTGTCTCTCTCTCTCTCCTCTCTACCCAAAATCCAGTTCTTAACACAAACTCCCTTGCCTAGCCTTCCTCATGTCAGTAAATGGTACTATCTCCTACTCATTTCTTAGACTAAGACTTCTTTGATTCCTCATTTCATTCAGTGTTCACATACCACATTTTCTTGTCATTTCTTTCTTCTCCTTCCTGATTTTTAGTAAAATAATTTTTGTCACTTTTCCACTATTTCTTAGAAGTATATATTCTATTTTATTTTACTGATGAATTTTAAATACACATGTAAATCAGAACTTTTAATACATAGTTAGAGTATACTTATTTATTAAAGATTTATTCTAGAGAGAGAGGGTGTGTGCAGATGCATGGGACAGGGGGCAGAGGGAGAAGGAGAGAGGGAATCTCAAGCAGATTCCTGCTCAGCGTGGAGCCTGATGCAGGGCTTGATCTCACAACCTTGAGATCATAACCTGAACTAAAATCAAGAGTTGGATGCTCAACCGATTGAGCCACCCAGGTGCCCTGTTGGAGTATATTTACATACTAGCATAAGCAAAACAGTGTCTGTGGAATGCCCTTTTCCCCTCTATCTCCTTTGCCTCTCTTTACCCCATTTCTGCCACTTCCCCATTTTTAAAATCACATACCATTTAAGCCCCAGATGAATTTTTAAATATATAAAATTCAGCAACACTTTTTAATGTACAAATGAAAGAATAAAAATTTTCCTTCTGCCTCTATACTTTCCCCCAATCTTTAATCCAAAACCTGCTCCACAACAGCTTTCCTATCTCCACTGATGTGATTCCATCTTCCATTTACTCAGGCCAAAACCTTGGAATCAGACTTTTGCCTTCTCTTTGCCCCATATCCTAGTCTAATTTGAAGGGAGATAATGCTGCCTCTACCTTCAATATATATCCAGGATCCAATCACATCTACCACATCCACTCCAACACACCTGCTCCAAACCATCTTCACCTCACACCTGGATTACCAGCCTACTAAACTTGGCCCTCTTCACTCCTAATCCTGGACATGTTCTTCACACAGCAGCCACAACTGTTGAAATTAATGTTAGCTCAAAACTCTGAAATGGATCTCCATTTTGCTCAGAGTGAAAACACAGACTGCCCCCAGAAACCTATAAGGCCTAGATGGCCTGGCCTCTGGTGACATCTCTAATCTCCTGTCCTAAAGCTAAGCCCCCCTTATTCATTCTGCTATAGCCATACTCATGCTGTTTTTCACACATCAGCCATACCTTCAATCTAGGGCCTTTACTCTAGCTCTCCTCCCTACAGTCCTTACACAGAGCTAATTCCTTCACCTCATTCAAGTCTGAACTCACAGGTAACCGGCTCAGCCATGCCTACCCCAACCACCCAAATTAAACTTACATCCTATTCTCATGTTACCTGTTTTCCCTAGACTGTTCCACACCTTTTGTTTTTGTAGAACACTCACCACCTTCTAACATACCATATAATGTACTTATTTATAATACTTATTGTTTATTGTATGTCCCCCTCCTACCCAGGGTAGAATATAAGATACCCAGGCAAAGACCTTTGTCTGTTTTCTAGTATAAATAAACCCAGTACCTAAACATGCCTGGCACATAGCAGCACCCAACAAATACCTGCTGATTTTAGATGTACTGACTATATTTATGTGGACAACTTTAGGTCTCAACTTAAACACTTCTTCTGAGAAACCATTTCTGACCTACCAAGCTTGAGTCACCACTCCAGTCATATCACACAGGTGATTTTCATCATGGCGTTATCTCTATCTCACATGTTCCCATAGATTCATTTCTCTGTCTCTCCACCCCCCTACTTCCCACCTTCACAAATGTATAGAATTTTGGCTGTCTTCATTACTAGAGTATCTCTGATACCTAAGACAATGTTTCGCATACAGTAGATACTTGATAAATGCCTCAGATCATAAGTCAGAGGACTAGGTACATCCAGCAGCCTGAAGGAATGTAGGGGGCCCAGGTCCTGAGTAATCTGAGCTTGCTACTTTGGGGGAAGCTCCTCCACATCTGTTATCACCTTTTGTTGGAGGTAACTGCCCTCACCCAGAATGAGCTCGGCATCCCCTCAAATGGACCTGACCCACCGCATTAAAACGGATCTAAACGAAGCACCCCTGTTCTTCCCCTCAGTCTGTGTTACCTGCTCCATCCCTATTCCTCCTACTACACAGGGACTGCATCACGTCCAGGCCGAATTCTAGCAGCCTATATCAGCACTCTTCAAATGGACTTTCCAAAGGGATAGTCTCATGGAAATGAGCTCCTGTATCTTCAGTTTCCATATGTACTCTTTTCTAAAACTGTGTGACAGCTTTTTAGCAGTGACATTTTTTCTCCCACTCTACGGAAGTCATATTATTCATAGATTTCAAATCTCACTATGGCCGGCTGCCCTATATGATTCCAAATATTGGTCTGGGGAAACTTCAGACTTTTCTCTTTCTCCCTGTTCTCTAAACAGGTCTGGAGGGGTGAGCTTGGCCATGTTTGGAAGTTCTGAATAAAGAATAAAGTAACACAGTAGTGATGTGGATTATTTTGTTTGTTTGTTTTAAAAGATTTTATTTCTTTAGAGAGAGAAACACAGCTAGAGAGGGAACACAAGCAGGGGGAGTGAGAGAGGGAGAAGCAGGCTTCCCGCCGAGCAGGGGGCCCAATGTGGGGCTCAATCCTGGGACTCCAGGATCATGATGTGAGCTGAAGGCAGATGCTTAACAACTGAGCCACCCAGGCGCCCCTATGCAGATTATTTTGAAGTAACTGCAATGTTAAAAAAAAAAAATCTGGAACTACCAGATGTGCTGGGTACAGTCTACATATGTTTTTTATTGATTCCTCAGATTTAATATGTTACTCAGTGAGGCCATTAAAGCTTATTTCATCAAATCATGTCATGAAATAATTTATTCCATGCAGGATCAATCTTCACCTCCTTTCAACTTACAAAATGTATAATGTTTTCTACTTTCTATTTTTAAAAAAATATGAAAACATACAAACATCAAGTTAAAAACCCCAGAAAGTACACCATTAAAAAAAAAAAAATCCTTGTAGGGGTTATCCAGCAAAGTTAAAAGACCACTGACTTCTCTCAAGGCAATGCTTCTGTTTTGTGAAGTTCAGCTAGAAATTAATTCTCTGGAACCAGCTGTACTACATCTATTAGAAACTCCTTCATGTTTCTGACACACAGAGAGCATCCTTTTCTGACTTCCAACACTCAGCAAAATACTTCTTATTTTACATATCATGGAGGATAGGAGAGTCAGATGACTATCTTCAGGCTCTCACCATTATGTAAAAAATAATCTGGCCTGCATGGTGAAACTGTCAGCAATCCAAAAGTCTGACCTTGATCTTTTAGAAACATTACATGTCATACCGTGGGATAAAGCAACTACTACCTTTTGCATTCACAGCATTTCTCAGCTAAGAATGGGCAAGGGGTGGGGTGGGACAGCAGAAGAGAAGCAAAAGTGGCTCATCCAGTGGGTAGAAGGCACTTTGTTCGTGTCCAAACCACCAGAGTACAAGGAATGACAGTGTGTCAGTCCACCTCTGTTTTTTAAAAAGCCAGCTACACCTGTCTGATGGCAACTGACATTTATTGGCAGCTGAAAGAAGACAGCTGAAAGAAGAGTGCCTGGAAAATTTTCCAAGGCAAGAAAATATGTTGAAATACTTAATCAGCTCATTACCAAGCATGCTGTCACCGCCAGTGTCGAAGGGGACAGCAACTGATGCACACAGTGTTCTTTCCTCTGTCAGGCCAGAGAAACCACAGCACCCTTCAGGGGCTTACTGTACTTTACCCAGCCAAGCATTTCTGGGTAATTTCTGAAGGAACTGAGTGCTTTGCAATGTTAATATGATCCATGTTCTCCCCTTTCGCTCTGGCAGACATATGATCATAAAGGCACTTCCTACACACTGCTCCGTGGCCAAGAAGCAGGCGGCAGGTGGCTATGGTTTCAATGCCCTAAGTCCACGTAACAAATTAATGTGGATTTCTAGCAGTCTTGCTAATGTATTTCTTCAGGGAATTTGGTGGGGAGGGTCCTACATTAGTTAGCTGTTAGTTTTGTTCTATGTACACACACACACACACACCCCACACACACACATACAATACTGTGTTGTTCCTTTCCACTGAATGACAAAATGTTTTGGGGAGGAGAAGAGTGTGTTCCACAAAGAAGCTCTGAGGGACCACCTCAAAAAAGGGGGGGGACTATGAAGTCATGTAAAATCTCTTTAATAAATATAAATGTATTACAATAATTTATCAAACATTTTATTTTGGGTTTTTTTTTTTTACTTTGCACAAGAATATAATTTGCTATCTAGAATGAGTTTTTTTTACTTTTTAGAGTGTGTCTTTATATGTATCTTTTATTTTTTAAAATAATGATTCAAAATAACTTCCCATTTCTTGTTACTTCAGTTACATCAAATATTGGTTAAGAAAAAAAGTGGCTTAGAAGGATCTTTTGGATACCAGTCAACTTCAGTATAAGGCTGAAATCTGTATCACAGGATTCCACGTGTGGTAAGAGAGACAAACCTCAAATTCTAATGCACAAAGAAGACATGGCTTAAACTTCAGAATTGCCTTACAGCTCTGGCAAGGAAATTCCTGCAGCTTTAAGAATTTTTAGCACAAAAAGATAAGTGGTACCCAACTCAGAAATGTCTTCTTGAGCTCTTCACAGTCCTTAAAACAAAAGCAGCTTGAATATATCCTGAGAAATTTTAAAAGCAGTAGCTGCTGTATCTGGCTTACTCATCATGCTTAACTACCATTTATTAGTTCTCCCCACCTCTACATGGCTGAGATTATTCACCACCTTTTAGAGTTCCGGGAAGTTAAGGACCAAGGAAGTTAAAGCAAGGTCAAAACTGAATCCATGGCCGAAAGAAGACGAGATCCAAACCTATGAGTCTTTCATTCAGCTTTTGGTTCCTAGTTGTATGTTCCCTCCCTCTCTTCCCATTCCTCCCTCCCCTCAGCCCAGCCATGAGGTTTTATTTTCCTCCTGTTTTGCTTGGTGTGACTTAGAAGGGCGATACCCTAATGGAGCGATGAAGCAGCTAGCCACATTTCAACAGTAGAGGAGGGGTGGTGATTTAGAAGAAAGAAAATCTCAATAGTGTCACTTGCCCAAGGGCCTGACCACAACATTCAGTTGCTCATCCTGATGAAAGCAGCCTGGGTCAAGCAGACCTCCAGGGCCACACTGCATTGTTTTTTCACCACATGGGAACTACATCTGTTGCAGCCGGACCTCACATAGTCTGGACATGTCCGTGTTTGCCAGATATCCAGATGAAAACTAAAAAGTTGCCCCCGGCAGTAGCTGGTCTACCCTGTCTATACAATTCCCACATCCAGAAATCTGGAGTCACACAGAGAACTGACTAGATATTTGCATCTTCTGTTAAATGTCCAGCATCATTTCGAGAGCCTGAATATATTTCAATTTCTGAGGAATATCCTCGTTGATGGCACTCCTGTCAAAATGCATTCATTAAGCACCCAAGTTTTTAGAGATGAATACTAAGCATTAAGAACCTACAGAGACAGATGGATGGGTTAGATAGACAGAGATTGACGGATGGATAGATAGACAAGGGATAAAAACTTAAGTGCTTTTTGGTATGAGTTTTCTATTGCTGCCATGGCAAATAACCACAAACTTCGTGACTTAAAACATTTATTTATCCCATGCTTTATTATCTTATAGTTATGCAGGTCAGAAGACCAACATAAATCTCAAGAGCTAAAAATCAAGGCATCAGTTAGGCTGTGTTCTTCTTTGGAATCTCTGGGAGAAATTCCATTCCCTTGTCTCTTCCACCTTCTAGAAACTGCCCACATTTCTAGGCTCATGGCCTCTTCCTCCACCTTCAAAGACTGCAAGAGTAGATCAGATCCTCCCAGTAACATCTTTCCAACTCACTCTTCTGCCTCCCTTTGCCATCTTTTTCACATGATTAGGTAATCCAGGATAATCCCTTCATCTCAAAATCAGTACCCTTAACTGAAGTCCCTTTTGCCATATAAGGTACATAATCCCAGGTCCCACAGTTAAGACATGTACATTTGGGGGGGGAGCATTATTCTGCCAACCACAGATGAGCTTTTGTTTTGTTTATTTTCCATTTCATCTGGAAGTAATTTGAGACTTCTGCTTCCCAGAACGCCAGGAGAGACAGATCTCCTGAGTTAAGACTTGTTAACAGCTTATTGGCGAGGCAAGGTACTTATGATTCTTTGGATGGTTTCAGATGCTTAGTGCCAAAAGGTGGATGTGGAATGGCTTTAAGAGAGAAACTCTATTTAAGCTGATTCAAATACAGTAGATATTTCTTTTCTTGCTCACAGACGGTACTGGGTAGGCAAACAGGATGGCGAGGCAGCTTCCACACATTACAAATGGGACTGCCAAGCTTTCTGCATCTCTTGCTGTGATACGTTTGAGGGCATACAGTATGATCCGTGAGTGTTCTTGCCTGAAATATTTCGCCTAAATTTAATCAAGTCTCCAGCTCCAACTACTTCGCTTACAGGAAATACAGGGGAAGGAAAAACATACTACACACCACCACAAGAATAAAATCACCCAAATCCAGAATGTGTGAAATTGTATAAGTTAAATGATACACCCACTTTAACAGTGTCGCCCCAAGCGAATAAGATAAAGATTTTAAGTTTCATGAGAAAAGAACCATCTACTGGTTACTGCACTTTCTGTGGATGAATTGCTGTGAGCTGACATATGCAAAAACACAATCATAAACACAGCCCAGGGTTCTGGGCCACGGCTATTTTGATGAAATTGCTTATGGGCCCGCCGCAGAGACTCTAATTGGCCTTTTCTTCGTGTCTAATTCTAATGCATGGATTAAACCACCTGTGTACTTTCCTCAGCAATCCAGAACAAAACACTCATTATTTTATACCTTAATTTTGTTCTCATGATCCCAAGGGACACAATTTATTATGTAAATGAAGAAACTGAAGATTTACTCTGCCAAATGTCTTTCAGTACAAAGTCTCCATTGCAAAAGAACATAGCAGCCTGGGGCATGTGGGTGACTCAGTCGGTTGAGCGCATCTACCTTCAGCTTGGGTGGGGATCAAGTCCCAAACCGGGATCAAGTCCCGCATCGGGCTCCCTGCTTCTCCCTCTCCCTCTGCCTCTTCCCCCTGCTTGTGCTCTCTCTCTCTCATAACATAACATAACATAACATAACATAACATAACATAACATAACATAACATAACAATAAAATAAATTAAAAAATAAAATAAAATAAAATAAAATAAAATAAAATAAAATAAAATAAAATAAAATAAAATAGAAGAACACAGCAGCCTGGATAGGCTCACTGCTCAATGCTGTGACCCCTCTAACTAAAGTCATGGTCATGACTAGCTGGGGAGGTAGAGGGACAACAGGAGACTTCCTGGGTAGAAAGGGTAAATGACATTTCAGGAAGTGTTTGGTTGCATGTATATTCACATGGCTGTGTGTGCTGGGCTATAACATGTATTTCAAAAGGCTGACACTATAGGTGATTGATACTTGCTCCCATCAAAGTCACGGTGACCAACCCAACTTGAAGAAACTGAAATCAAGAGGCAGGGAGTCCATTAGAAATGGTCCCAAATAAGGCAATATTAATTTTTTGGTTAATGTTTAAACAGAAATACCTAGTTCTCATAGGAGTTTTAGATCCCCTGGGTCCTTAGACTCCAGTGTGATGAAGAGTAATGTAATTCAAGTCCCTCATACTAAGAAAAGGATACCAAACATGGACAGGTAGAAATCTAAGGCCCCTCTCCCTGTCTCTCACCGTCTTTGCTCAGAACACTGTGTCTTGAACCCCTTTCCCTTCCACAGGCTGTAGGAGGGACGGGCCACGTCTAGAGAGCCAGGTTGCTAGACTGGGGGTGAGCTGGTGGCTGACATGGACAGGTTTTCCCAGGACCGCAGAGAGAAATCCCTGAGCATTCTTGCCCTGCCTTTCTGGGACCTGCCTGTCCCAGCTGCCTGAGAGCTCAGCTGGGGTACATCTGAAGGGGATGAGCTTGCAAAAGGGATCAGTCACATGCTCAGTGTAACTCTTTAGCAATATTATAGCAATAGTCAATACAGCAATGGCACAGTAAATCTGTGACCTGGCAGATTTCACACATCTGGAACCTAATTCTCTCAGTGTCTTCCAACCTTAGAGAGGAAGAATAACTTTTAAAAGCCCAGGCTGCAGAGTTTAGATCCCAACTGCCACCTACTAGCTGTGTGACTGTAAGCAAGTCACTTGACTTCTCTGTGTCTCAGTTTCTTTATTAGCACCACTGATCTTATTTCTCATTCTGCCTCTTCACTTAACTTCTATACCTGGGAAAAGACAAAAAGATAAAAATAAAAACACTTCAGGAGCGCCTGGGTGGTTCAGTCAGTTAAGCATCTGACTCTTGATTTGGGCTCAGGTTATCATCTCAGGGCCGTGGGATTGAGCCCTGTATTGTGCTACATTCTGGGCGTGGAGCCTGCTTGAGATTCTCTCTCTCTCCCTCTGCCCCTTCCCCATCCCACTTGCATGTTTCTCTCTTCTTCAATCAATCAAAACCACTTCTGCTTCTAGTGTCTCTTTATTCCTGTCTCCAACAACACTCATTAGCAAATATTGCTGGGGACCCACCAAACACAGACAAGACACAGTTTCCTGCCTTCAGGAAAGGTACACTCTCCTGGGAAACAAAGACAAATACATATGACCGATTAGAAAGAATGTGCCAGGTGTAGAAACTGAGGAATGTACAAAATGCTGTAGGATCAAGGAGGAGAGAACAAGTGAGTATAGCGGGGGGGGGGGGGGCTGGGGAAGCTTGGAGAGGAAGGTGAGGGGGCGATGCTCCAACTGAGGCCTCAGTGATATGGAAAGAGACTGTTTCCGACCCTGAGCAAAGCTTTACCAGTTCCCCTTCATCAATTACTCAAAGTCTGGAAGATACGACCGGACTGGAAAAACAAAACAGCTGATGAACAGGGTGTGGAGATCGTGAGCTGAAAACAGCAGTCGCTTCCTCCTGGACGTTTCCTCACACAACTCCACCCTGACCACCTCTCTCCCACATGTTCCACACACGTTCAGCTGAATGTGTTCCTTTGTCTGGGTTTTTAATGTCATTCTGGGTACACAGTTATATGTTATAATACCATTTGTGCAATGAAAAAGTGTTTAATAGAATTCCAGATATGTAAGGACACCAAGCACACATAAAATACAATATTAGCAGCAGAGCGACCCATGACAGTAGTGTGAAAACTCTTCTGACAGAATTATGCCAGCTACCCTCCAGATGGAACCCATGTGTTCACTGGGGCTCTCATTGTCCTTCAAGTTGCATGGAAAACTGGCTCAACCCTCCACCAATTCTATAGCTCTGGAAACAGAAAGCCCTTCTCGACATTTTGGTGAGATGAGGTTCTCAGGGCCTCCCTTCCTTCATGGGCTCCCGAATGCACAAATGTGGTCTCCACACTGCCCTGCGCTGACTGGGACATGGATGGCCACATTTCCAGGTTCATCTCCAGAAGTCCACTCCGTTCTGGACATGTACCAGCACGGCAAACTTCACAGAGAAGTCGGGGGACCACATGGAACAGTGCCATCAGGGTCCTCCCGACAATCTTCTGCACCTAGCTGGTTCCGTCCCCTTCCATCCTCCCCTCTCTTTTGTTCTTGTACATAGCCCTCTTATTCTCTGAACAACCAATAAATGCTTCCCCTTGACTTCATGTAGAGTAGTTCTGCCAACATCCAGGCCTTCGGGGCCCTATATTCTTCCTCTAGCATTCATCAAGGTGCTTTCCCCAAGATTACTTCCTTCATAAAGCAAATTCTGATGCCAGCTGTTCAGATAAGAGGATTTCCATTTTCCCCAGCTCCTAACATTCATATGTAAGAGGATCCCAACAGAAGCAGCAAGAGTGCCGACCAGATCCACATGGCCAGTGCAAATAGCAGGGGTGGTACCAGGGCACCTCACGTGACCTCGGGCCTAAGCTGCTGGTGAGAATGTGAGACAGGTCAAAGAGGAAAGAGATTTGCAAAGGGCCAGAGCTCATTAGAGCAGAAGGGGTAAGAACCAGCAAAATGAAATTTATCAATGTCAGAGACCCATTAACCCTAAGGCCTTAGGAAATAGGCCTACAAGTAAAAAACTCCTTAGAAAAAGTATACTCTTGACAATGAAAGTCTAGCTCCAGAAATGTTTTCACTGATCTACAAGTAATACTTATACTTAGAAGGTCTAATAAGTAGTATTCAGATGACTTATATGGTAGTTCATAAAGAATGATCTTAGCAAAAAGAACAGACTTCTATCTACATGCAAAAGAATATCAGTAATAAAACTGTGAGCTATGGCCAAAAAGAAAATCCCAATATTTTAGTTTTCTTTCAACTTTTCCTTAAGATATAGTTCTCTGAGAAAGAACCCAAAAGTCCTTGAAAACAAGTTACCCAAGCTCTTTATCAAGTAGAGACATACATAGGTATTATTACACCCATGAGATAAATGAGTATAGGGTGAGATTCCAACTAATCCCGTGCCTAGAAGACTATCAAAATACTAACCTACTCCAAAACTCCAAAGGCTTTCACTTCTGACGCCCTAGCCTATCCCAGTTTAACAGTCAAACTGATAACAATGCACTTGCCCTAGCTATTTTCTGGAAGGTTGCTCAATTATCACATTAAAATTAAGATTTCAGCATAGTTTTTAGTTCTATAAATAAAAATGGGAAAGGGCCTTTCTGGCAGTTGATCTCACTGAACTAGAAATGTAAGAGTTGTTTGCTACAGGAAAAGAAATAGAGGGGAAGGAAAGGAAGGAGCAAACTGACAACTAAAAACAAGCAAAGAAAGATAAGAAGAAACAAGATGGTCTTAGATCAAAGAGTGAATGGAGTTGGTGGATTTCAATTGCTCTTTGCTCAGACCTGGAAGGGTTCCAGCTCTGCAGATGAATGGTGTGAAGTTCAAATACTACTGGAGAAGAGGACATGCAAGCAGCCCTGAAATATTACTGTCTTTCTGAGAAACTGGGAAATTGGACAAGACCCCTGTGGATGGGGCGCCTGACAGAATCTGACTACTGGAAATGACAAAGAACCCAAAGTATAATATACATCTTTAGACATGCTTAAAAATGTTGAACATCCTTTTCTACAGTACACAAGCCCAGAGTCCAAATGAGCAGGGGGCAGAAGCTGGGGGAAGAAGTACAGGGGTAAGACTGTACAAGGACACTTGGGAGCAAAGTTCTTTGATCCTGAATCAGAAACAAAAGTCATTCATGTGTTCCTTCATGCAGTTAGTATTAATCTCCCATATGCTCCAGATACTAGTCTAGGTACTGGGAAGACGGCACACACAAGACAGAGAAGGAATCTGCTCTTCTGGAGTTTACAGACTAGGGGCAAAAGAATAAATAAATAAATAAATGCACAAGCACATGCAGGCTTTTCTATAAACTCAAGGAAAATAAGCTGGGAGCACTCTGGCTAGGGGAGTTAGGGAAAATCTCTCTCAATTCGGTAGCTGAGACTCAAGTAATGAGTGGGCACCAGCCTTATAAAGTGAGTTGTATGCCAACAAGAGAGAAGAGAACTGCAAAAACCTTAAGGTGTGACACCCACTTGGTACATGTGAAGAACAAAACAGGGAGTGTGACTGCAGTAGGAGCCATGGAGAGGGGCAGGAGATATGGGACGGATAGAGACACGGGCTGTAAAGGGAAGGAGTCTGTATTTTCTTCTAAGTGCAATGGGAAGCCAGTGTAGGATTTCAAGTAGGGGAGTGACATTTAGGTTTTAAAAGACTGCTCTGGCTGCTACCTCTGGCAGCCTGCAGGGGTGAGTACAGAAGCAGAGAGACAGGTCAGGAGGCAATATGGGAGTCCAGTGGGAGATGTCAGAGCCTTGGACCAGATTGGTGGCGGAAAAGATGAGAGACACGGAGGGACGTGGGTAACTCCAGAGGGCTTTCAGTAGAGGAAACTGATAGATTGGCCGTGGGAAATGAGGGGAAAAGAGCAAGCAAGGATGACACTTAGGTGTGGAGCTTAAACTGTGGGTGTATATAACAGAGTTACTTACTGAGAGGGGGATAATGAGCAGGGGCTGGCCTGATGGAGAAAGCAGGAGTGAGATGAGTTCTGATTGAGGTGCATTAAATTCGAGTTGCCTCTTGGACATTCAAGTCTGGAAGTCAGGGTTAAAAATGTCAGTTAGCAAACAGAAGATATATAAAGTGATAGGACCTACAGAGATTACCCAGAAAAGGAGCATAGAAAAGGTCAGGCGTTGGAGGCTTTGTAATAGCCAGAGGTCTGGAGAAGAAGGAACATCAGCGAGGTGTGGGGGAAAAAAAAAAAGAAAATATGGGTTGACATCAGCCAAGAAAAGAAAGTATTCCATAAAAGAAGTGACCTAGTATATCTAAATGTTGCTAAAAGTAATAAGAGAAAAAAGAACTGACCATCATAAACCGTGGCATCGGTGAGCAGTGCCCCTGACAGAGGCCTTATCAGCAGGCTGATGGGGATGGAAGCCTAATGAAGTGGAAAGAGTGGAGGATGAAGAATAGAAATGGGACAGAGAGTTCTTTCTAGAAGCTCTGTAATGAAGGAGAACAGAAAAATGAAGTAGGTAAGCTTGGGGTCAAGGAAGGATTTTTGCTGTTGCTGTTGCTGTCTGCTTTAACACACTATAATCTAAAGAGCCCAGACAGTCCTGTACATGACAATTCCATTAGGTCTTACTCATCTTTATATTATCCCCTTGGACTAGTGCCCTGCACACAAGGGGATAATATGCAAAGAATGCAAATTCTTTTCAAAATAGATTTCCCTTGGGAGTAATCAACTATGAAATTATCATCGTCACAGTAGGGCCTCCAGGCACTAGACTTTTCCTAAAGAGGAAATGAGGTACTGTGTTTCCTCGCTGTCAAAAGTGGTTTTTGAGAGTAACCAACCATCTATTTGATTTTACTGCCTCCTATATCCCCTGACACAGAAAACATATCCCTCCAGAGGAGGTCTTTTAAAGATGATCTGTATTTTTAAACAACTGAAATGCAGGTTGAAAAGATTTCAATTTCAGAATCTATGAAGAAGCACCGGCATCTATCATTCTTTTCTAAATGTTGAGCAACTGGCCCTCAAGGTAAAAATGAAAAAATTATTGAAGATCCACCCCCATGGCAATGGTAATAGAATTAACATTTAGAATGTGCCGACTCTGTGTTAAGCACGGTGCTACATGTAATCTTTAGGAAATCCAACAAAAAAGGTACTGCCATTCTCATTTCTACAAATAAAAAAACTTGAAACTCTAAGAAGTTAAATACGGATGTAAAAGCTAACATATTTATTAGAGGGCAGAGCCAAGGTTCAAACTCAAGTTTGTCAGAATCCAAAACCTTATCCCAGCATCTAAAGCAGAAGGCGCACTGGCCACAGAGGTCTGATAAAAATGGAAAGCCTTGTCAACGTTTGGGTGTGAGCATGGATGAAACAGGTGATGGGGATTTAGGATGGAAGTTGTGATGAGCACCAGGTGCTGAATGTTAGTGTTGAATCACTAAATTATACACCTGCAACTAATATTACACTGTATGTTAACTAACTGGAATTTAAATAAAAACTAAAAAGTTAAATACATACATTCATATAGACATACAAGAAACAGAACCACACGTTCTAGCGATTCAACTTCTGGGTATTAAAAAAAAAAGACCTATCAATGTTTAGAAATATGGGTTTTTTGCATAAAATATGGATATGTACTTCCCCTATATCAAATTCACTCTGCCTACAGAGGCATTTGAGTCTGTGACCCCTGCTATTCCCTGTTGTCTCCCCAATACTTCCTTTTAAGGCAAAATCCAAAACTAATGTTCTACCTGTCCCATCTTACCTGGATATCCCATAGGAACTCAGAATCATGCCATTTTAGTAGTAGTAGAACATAATCACTGAGATCAAGTACAAGCCTTTTATACAGCCTCTAAGGTCAAAGAATTAAGTGACCGGTTCATGGTCACAAGCTATAGGACTAGATGTCACATGTTCTTAATCTTGTCTCTCTTTGGTAGACAAACATATGTCTGAGTTAATGACCTGTGAAGTGGGGTATCACCATTCTTCCATAATTCTGTTTGATGATATTAGCATCAGCTTGCATTTCTGCTAAGTACTGATGGTCCTGCCAAGACTTCAAATCTTTTCTTCCATTCACCAAAGGGCTCCTATGAACAAATCCCTCTGCTTTTATAGATCCACTCCTTGGCCTCCTTTCCTGTTCTGCCAGAAGCTGCCAACAGCATTCGTGGTTGAATACTGAAGCGTGCAAGAAGGGATGAGGGAAGCTCCAAAGAAGCATCTTTGCCTTCTAACTCACAGGTCAAGGATGGGGACGATGAGGAAGATGATATGCCAGTGGGTGAGACTTAACCCTACTACCCTCTGGAGGAGACACAGTTTTTAATTTTATTTTTCATTTCATTTTTATTTTTTCTTTCCTTGCCAGAGAAAATCAGTTTGAGTCATTCTCAATCATTATATAAATACTAAAGCATATTCCAATCATATAAGCTGGTAAAGTTTCTTTTTTCTTTTTTTAAAGATTTTATTTATTTATTTGATAGAAACACAGCCAGAGAGGGAACACAAGCAGGGGGAGTGAGAGAGGGAGAAGCAGGCTTCCCGCCAAGCAGGGAGCCCGATGTGGGGCTTGATCCCAGGTCTCTGGGATCATGACCTGTGCCGAAGGCAGTCGCTCAACCAACTGAGCCACCCAGGCACCTCTAAACTGGTAAAGCTTCTTATCCTTACTCTTAAAGGTACTAAGCTGATCAAATTTAAATTTTAAAAAAATTTTTTTTTAAAGATTTTATTTATTTGACAGAGAGAAACACAGCCAGAGAGGGAACACAAGCAGGGGGAGTGAGAGAGGGAGAAGCAGACTTCCCGCCGAACAGGAAGCCCGATGTGGGACTCGATCCTGGGTCTCCGGGATCATGACCTGAGCTGAAGGCAGTCACTTAACCAACTGAGCCACCCAGGCACCCCGAAATTTTAAATTTTAAATTTAAGCTTCCTCTCCTGGGCCTGGAAAATATACCAAAGAAACAGCTTGCCAACTGCAAATTATTTTTAGAGGTGTTTGTAGCATATGCATTATCAAATACAGTTCCTATTTTTTTTTAAAAAGGGCAAAGCACCATGTTGGACTCATTCCAATATTTCTATACGTGGCTGGAGCCAGAAACAGCATTCATGAAAACATCACTCTTTTGAGGAAAGGACACCACATTAATAATGAGTGGGCCTAAAGAGATTTTAGGATTTCAAAGTAAGCAGGTTCCATGCTTCGCCAACAAATCAGGAAAGAAAAGGCGCTCCCTTCACTACGCAGTAGAAATGCTTTTATTTATGTCAAAATGGTACTTCTTTCCCCTTTGTTTTCATTTCATTTCTGACCTAATTTCTTTCTGATAATCTTGAACGAATATCCATTCTTATGTCTTTTAACTGTCTTGCAAGGCCCCCGGGGCAGCTGGTTTTCCCGCTGCACAGTAAGTCACTCTGGAACCCTGTGTTCTAATGTCAACTCTGTGCGAGTATCAAATACGGAAGATCTGCCACATGTGTCTGATCAACCACTTCATCTCTTTCTGCTTAGCTTCAGATACCTGTCAAACTGTCAGATGGAGCTCTGGCACATGCCCCAGGTTTTTACTGTGCCCTAATTTCCGCCAAGGCACAAGCCATGGCGGTACGAATTACCCCGTGGGATTACTTTCTGCTGGGGCTCTAAGACTGTCCAGTGGTGAGACAGCAAACACTTAGGACTCACAATGCCTGAGTTTAGAGCCCAGTTCTGCCACTTACTAAGTGTGCAACCTTGGGCAAGTCATTTAACCTCTCGGTGCTTTAGCCACCTCAGCTATAAAACAGGATTGCTGAGAGGGTTAAAGTAGGTATTTAAAGGACTTGGTACAACTTCCGGTGGACAGCAAAACTCAATGTTTATTATTTATTGTTTATCCATTTTTGACGCCTTCATCGTCATGCCCTGGGTAGAAGTAAAATTTTGTCATTCAGCTTGGCTATATTCAGTGCCTTGATTCTTGAAGGAAACAACAATGTCAAACCCATTAATATAATTTCCTGAGATTGCAGTCAGACACCTCTAGGGCATAAATCACACAGGATCAGCCATGAAGTGCCACGCTGCAGGTACTTTGGAAAGTCACACTAAATCCTGTAAAGCAGCGGGTATGATTCACGCACGCCCTGCAGCAGGAATTCGGTGATGTGGCTTGCTAGCGATCCCTGACTGATGGCTGCTGCTTCTCTTACATCTAGAGCGTCCCACACGACAGGCGACAATGACAGGGCTGCGCACGCCCATGGGCACACCTGGGTTTGACAAATGCCAAAATAATTCTGCAAGAAAGTAAAGCAAATCGTGGCTCGGGGGAAGTTCAGGATTTTGTTTGTTTTAGAGCATTTCTTTATTGTGATAATCCTAAAAGCATTTTACAACACAAGAGAAATGAAATCAGCCAATGTTCTCTGGCCTGCACTTCTAGTAGAAGGATGATCAAATACTGCCCTTGAAGAACATGCATAAGTACACCATATTCTGTGGCTTTAAGTTACAATTCACGGAGATTTACTTTTTTATGAGTATGAAGAAAGTTGCTACATACTCTAGTCCCACCATTGCTTTGCCTTTGATTAGGCCTTTGTCATTATCACAGTCAGAAAGGTACATTGCATCTTACTCACACACAAGGAACACACAGATGCTACTCCATTTGATCTATCCTTACGTACTCAGTGTTTAAGATTTATCCATAAACAAAAATAAAAATAAAAATGAAAAAAACTATAAAATTAAAGGATTATCTCTTAAGCAGCATGAAATAATGCATAAGAGCTCCGATTCCTGTGACAGATGGACAGGGTTTGTGGACAAGAAACTTCAAACCCCCGCCCCCCTCATGTTTCAGTTTCCTCATCTGGACAGTGAGAACAGTAGGGTCTACATCTTGCTGGTGTTAAGATTTCCCACAGTGGTGGTACAAGATGTGATGGAGTGAACAACACGTGAAGCACAAGGAATGAAAGAAAGGCAAACCTGCAGGGAGGTGGGAGAAAAGGGAGTAGCCATGACTCTCCCTTAGTTATACAAATAATGGCTATCACTCAGGCCTTTGGCCAGGATTTGGCCTCTAAAACAGCACAAGTTGATCTTCTTCTTTATGCAAATTTTCTGCACACAACAAAGTAAGGAGAAAAATGTAAAGAACCGCCGGGACACATCAGCAAATCTCAAAAACTGTTACATCCTCTCATTCTCGTTTCATCTGTTTCCCTCAACACTTTTTTTTTCTTTTAATGGGATATTTTTGAAGAAAATTGCAGGCATCATAATCAATTTAACAGTAAGTGCTTCTGTAGGTAAAGACTTTTAAAAAAGAATGTATCACAATACCACTAGCAGATCGATAAAGTTATCAATCATTTCTTAACATGTAATAGAGTTGCGTTTCATTTTCCCCTCGTGTTTAAAAAAAGAAAAGTTATTTTTATATTACTTTTGTTCAAATGAAGTCCAAACATGGCATTTGGTTTATAGGTCTCTTAAGTTTTTTAACTTCTAACCATTTCCCCTTCCTACTTTTTTCCCATTTATTTGCTGAAGAAATTGGGTCATTAGTTTTGAAGAACTCCCTACAATCCGGCTGGTGGGGGTGCCTAGGTGACTCAGTTGGTTAAGTGTCTACCTTCAGCTCAGGTCATGATTCCAGGGGCCTGAGATCTAGTCCCAACATGGGGCTCCCTGCTCAGGGGGAGCCTGCTTCTCCCTCCCCCTCTGCCCTTTCCTACCCCCATGTTCTCTCTCTCATTCTCTGAAATAAATATATTCTTAAAAAAAAAAGAACTCCCCACACTCCAGATTTGGTTGATTTGTACCCTTGTGTTGCTATTGAACATGCCCCTAAACTAGTAGGTAGATTCTGAACCTTGATGAGATTCTGGTTCAACTTCGTGCAGAAGGGATGTGGGCAGAATACAGTGTAAAGTGGTGCTGTTTCTCTTCAATCAGATCGCATCAAGAGGAGTATAATGTTTGGCTAGTCTACTTTTAGTGATCACGGGGTTCAAATGTCACACTGATTCTCAATTACGGAACTCCAATTTCACTTCAGGTTTTAGCATCTATCAATGATTGCTGCCTAGCTCCATTCTTTCAGAAGATGTTGCGAAATAGTGGTTTTCTATTTCTAGCCCCCTTCTGCATTTATTCGCTGTAATTCTCTATAAAGAACCTATCCCGACACTTCCTTCCTTGGGTGGCAGCAAGAGCAGAGAGGGTACCCTGAGGACCTCAGGCGCACGGCGAGAGGACAAGGTGGTAGGGTGCTGCCTGCCCACCCCCAGAGGCCACATTCCGCCCCTCCATGACCTGCCCATCATTGCACCTAATCATGTTGTCATCAAGTTCTGCTTCTGGTATTTTGTGTCTCAGCTGAAGAAGACGAAGTCTTCAGGGGAAGTGTCTGCTTGTGCGGGTGTGGGAGAAATCCTCCTGGTGGGTGAAGAACCTCAGTGCCCGCTTGCCCCAGGTCCCCTGCAGTGGCACCCACGGAGTACACTGGGAGTCCGGGGACCTGACTACGGAAACCTGCACTTCGGGCACCATGCCCGGGCCCCCTCCATCCAGAGCACGGAGCTGGAGGAGACCGTGGCCAGCAAGTGCTGCCAATGGGCAGTCAAGCAACTCCACGAAGGGTAGGTCAAGTTCCCGCTGTCCTGCAGAATCCCACCTCCCAGCACAAGCCCACTTTACCACCAAGAGGCCCAACACTTGCCTTCAGATGCAGAGTCTCCTTGTCCCCAGGTGTGCCCAAATACACTTCGTGGGAAAACCGAAACACCTCCCAAAAAAAGAAACCAAAAACTTACCCTTAAGTACAGGCTGTGTGTGTTTATACACATACATACATATTTTATTAATATTTATATATATTTATTATACAGAAATAGGTCTGTATTTTCCTTTCTTCCTTACACTGCAAGTAACATACTCTATAAATATGGTTTCCATTTTATTGTTATCACTTAACAACAGATCTTAAAGATCACTTCATGGCAAGATGTAAAGGTTTTCCTTGTTCCTTCTTATAAATGCACAATCTTCCTCTTCATGAATGTACCACTTGGCCATTCAAACCACTCCCCTATCTATGGATATTTGGAAGGTTGCCAGTCTTCGACTATTATGAACAAATGTTGTAATAACCTTGTGTCTATATCACTGTGGATTTTGACACAACATTTAAATGAACTTTTCAATCCTCTAAGTTAAACATGCCATCTTAAAAATGATATTTTCCAAGCATTACACTTAATATAAAGAGGCTGAAACCCATCACATGGCATAGAGTGGACTTTTTAAAGTGTGGTCCAACACACACCTGTATCACCATCAGTCTCCTGGGTGTGTGACAAAAATGTGAATTTCTCATCCCAACGCCGGGCCTACTGAATAGTCAAGTGTAAGGCATCCTGATTTAGTGGGGAAATCACTGTGTTTAGAATAGAAAGACTGCCATTTTGGTTCAGTCAGGAGATCAGAGCCAACATGGTCAGCCCTGGTTTCTTTGGGAATGATTCCTTGTATGTTGGAGATAATAAGTACCTTCTCCCCCAACTTCACAGGATTGCTGGGTAGTTCAAATAGAATTATGTTTGAGAGGTCAGTTTGAAAACTACCGTAAAATTAAAATGTTAACATCTCAGTAATAGGAAGGGCAGCTGGCAGCTGCTCAAGCAATATTCCCATCTTCTCCATTAACAAACATCCTACTTACACAATTAATCTTAAAGACACACAATTTTCCTTAAATGCCTATATTCCTTCATTGAAGGAACTGATTCAGTCATCAAGGTTCATGTAAAAGAGGTTGTCCAGTGGGCATCTAAAATGCATTCTTTATAGAATACTCCCTGCTCTTCAGGAATACCCACCCACCTCTGTCTAGGACACCATAAGGCAGTCACAGCAAGGATCTGATCCAACGCAGAGAGAAAAAATAACTCAAGGCCACTAAAGAGTCCACCTTTGCTTAATTTTATACAAAGGTGAAAAATGCTTGATGCTTCAAAAATCACTGCCAGTAATGACACACACAAAGAAAGAAAGAAAAGCCCAGCCTACCACCAATGTCCTAAAGAAGAATTTGTTCTGCCCTAATTTGGTGCGTGGTGTACTTTCAGTCTGGTTCTGTAAAGCCAATAAATCCAGACAGGTTCAGAGTCTCTTTATTTTTAAATGACAGGCAAAACCACTATAATTTTTGTCATCTTTCCAAAGGAGAAGACTATGCACTATTCAGTAGCAGTTTTTTTTCTTAAAGATCCAGAACAGTTTTTACCATGTGACTATGAAAGTCATTCCTCCAACACAGGGTTTGAAGTACACGGTATGGTCAAACAATATACAAGGGTAACTATGAAAGCTTTCAAAAGAAGAGGAGGATGGCTGGGGAGAAACACCGGTGTTTTCTACATCGACCCTGAGTTAACATGAATTAAAGATCCCCGATGCAAGATGAGAAAGCTGTAGCTGACCTTCAGATGCTGGATCCGAGTAAAGCATTAACCGCTGATTTTCAGAATGCATGTTAGGGGTTGGGTTTTTGGCGGATAGTTGATTTTAAATGACCTCTTCTCCGAAGCAGGAATTTACTAATTACAGAGACAGGTACCACTGGGAGAGCAGCCTGTGAAGTCAGAGCCTCTGCTCTTTATGAGCTGTGGGAACAGACACACAGACAAGTGCCCTGTCCTAAATGAATGCTGGTCCGCCAAGCACATATTCAGGTACAGGGCAAAGAGGGAAAGCAAATGATTTTCTTTTCACAAACACACTTCCCAGTGGTACTGTGTTCTGGTGAAGTGAAGTGGTATGTTCAGAAAGGGCACAAGAAGGGGAATTACTCACTTCTCTCCCTCTTAACAAGAAAGGTTTCACAAAGGTAAGGGGACTTTTGAAGCCTCTGAAAGCTGTGTAAGGGAGACCAGTGGACAGAAGTAGACAGGGAAGATCAACATAATTCAGACAGTGGGATGCAGGTTGGAAGATGAGGTCCAGGTTCAGGAGTGGACAAAGCCTATGTCACAGACTGCCACAGACTGAAGGAATAGGCAGGACACAGGAGGCCAGAGGAGAAGGAGGAATGAATAGAAATCAAAAGTTCAGGGGCACCTGAGTGGCTCAGTTGGTTAAGCATCGGACTTATCTTAGGTCATCATCTCAGGGTACTGGAATTGGGCCCCACATCTGGCTCCTTGCTTAGTGGGTGTCTGTCTGTCCCTCTCCCTCTGCCCCTACTCCTACTAGTGAGCTCTCTCTGTTTCTTGAATAAATAGAATCTTTACGAAGGAGGAGGAGGAAAGAAATCAAAATATCGGGAAAACCCAAGCAATTTGGGAGTCAGCCTGAAACTACAAGTGGGGCTCTTAATTGAGAATTCAACTCTGGGCTTTTTACTTCAAGGGCTTTTTTTGTGGATTAAATCTACAATCAACAATCCTGTGATGGTGGTACTTTCTCATCTTCCCTTTTCAGGTGAGGAAGCTGAGACACTGGGGTAATTCATCCAAGGTCATACAGCCAAGAAGAAGCAAAAGCCAACATTTGAACCCTGGCATTCTGACTCTAGAGCCCATGATCTCAACCACTGCTCAACGCTGCAACTCTGGAAGAAAACAGAAAGAATTACTATAGAATATATCAGGAGAACAGCACAGTTGGGCTGGTAGAAAGATGAATTCTATAGTGTTCAGAGCTGTTCTGGAAAGTAACAGGAGACACAAAGCCTAAGCAAGATCTGGTAAACGAAGTGGGAAATGGCCTAGTGTTGACCGAAGAGTCAAATGGGCCTGAACACTGGGCATATCATACAGGATGAGCACAGTTTTAGGATCCTTTGAAAAGTATGCCAAGGATCTACCTCAGTCTGTGTTTCGGGTGAGGGAAGAGCAGATAAGGGAGGACAGGGATGTCAGAGAAATGAAAAGGCAAAGATGGCGCACAATCGAGGGAGGCTGCAGAGTACAACAGAAGGAATGTGAGGGCGCCTGGGTGGCTCAGTTGGTTGAGCGACTGCCTTCGGCTCAGGTCATGATCCCAGAGACCTGGGATCGAGCCCCACATCGGGCTCCCTGCTTGGCGGGAAGCCTGCTTCTCCCTCTCTCACTCCCCCTGCTTGTGTTCCCTCTCTCGCTGTGTTTCTCTCTGTCAAATAAATAAAATCTTTAAAAAAAAAAAAAAAAAAAAGAAGGAATGTGAGATTTAGAACCATGGACAACTGGGTCAAAACCTGGCACTTTCTCTTTATTTCTGTGTGAGCATGTGTAAGGTAGTTCACCGCTGTCTTTGTTTCTATACCAGGTAAGTGTTGTTTTTCCTTTTAACTAAGAACATTGTATATAACTAACTATTATATATATAATAGTATCTAATATATATATATAATGTGCTTGGCATGTGTGAGGCAGTTCAAAAATACTGAGAAGAAAGGAAGAGAGTAAGAGAGAAATGGAGATCAGCTGTTGTATCTTAGAATGGGGAGGATCTCAAGAAAGGTTTCAAAAGTAGCCAGAAAGGGAGGCAACACTGCAGTCATATCACGAGTCCCATGAGTCCCACAAGTCCCAGGAAACAGTGCCTGCATACCACATTTGTCACTTACACAGGATACCAATGCCTGTACTGGTCCAGAAGGGTCTGCCAGTACATAACAAAAATGGTTTGCCTGTTCATTTATTGTTCCCTTTGTTCACACAACTTTTGTTATAGCCACAGAACTTAGCTAAGAAGACTGCAGATTTTTGAGGAGATGCGGGAGAGGGGACCATCATGGCACAGCGGTCCCCTTGGAGCTTTGTGATCATCAGCCTAGTGGCTACATATAGCAGTGGGATCTCAGTACAATACAGTGATGACTAAGACATAGCCTACAATGGTACCCAATGCACTTACAATCTACTAGGAAAGAGGCACATGATCACATTTTTATAACACTCATACGATCACTGCTATGAAGTACTTTGGAATAGGGAGGCAAAGATGACAAAATCCTATAAAAGATTTCATAACTTCAATACTATAATAATCAGTGTCTCATAATTTTTATAGTCAAGCAAGACCATATAATGGTAACCCCAACATTATTCTTTGTGCAATTTATTCAACAGTCATACTTTACCAGTCCCTTGTTGGTTTCATATTGTTAAGCACCAGGTGTGTACTAAACATCATAAACTATTTCCCATTACATTCTTTTTGGGGTTGGGTGTGGAAGATATTTTATATGCACTTGATCAAGAAAAGAAGGGGTTTTTGTTTGTTTTGGTGGAGGGCTGTTATACTCTTTGAAAGCTGATGTTGTCATCAATTCACTAAGTCTAGTCCTGAATACCAACTGTAACTTTTTTTTTTTTTAAGTTTTTATTTATTTGACAGAGAGAAACACAGCTAGAGAGGGAACACAAGCATGGGGAGTGGGAGAGGGAGAAGAAGGCTTCCGGCCAAGCAGGGAGCCTGATGTGGGGCTTGATCCTAGGACCCTGGGATCATGACCTGGGCCTAAAGCAGATGCTTAATGACTGAGCCACCCAGGCGCCCCACCAACTGTAACTTCTGACAATGTTTTGTTTCAACAATCGTGCTAATCCCATTACTGATTTATTTATTACTATGGGTAAATGAGCTATTTTCAAAGAACCACTACTTGTTTTGGAAAAGTGAACACTGCAGCTCTTAATCCTGGCAAAAATTTCACAAGCATTGCTTCCAAACTACCTATAGGACAAGATTAATTTCATTTTATTTTAAACTTCTGCAGTTTTAATCTCAGCACAATCAGGTTTTATGCAATTTCCTAATCAAAATTTGACTTCTCTTTCTTGAAGATCAATAAAGCCACTTAAAATAGTGCTACTGGAAGAGCCGGCAGTAGATACAACTAATCATCTCACAGGAATAAACCGGAGGGTCTGTAAAATAGATCCCTGTCTAACTACCCATCCCCTTTGAATAACCAAGGCAGAGATGACTCTTCAAAAAGGGAGACTGCTCATGCTTTTCTTGGATGGTACCATATTTTTTTTTATTATGGTACCATAACAAAATTGTCTTTGACTTCCAAGATTTTGACAGTACCCAAGAGCTATTCTGTTTTTGACTATGTACAAAACAGAAATGTTTATAATCATAGACTCTTAGAGGTAGAAGTTCATCTTCTCTAATACCCATCCAGTGTACAAATTGCTTTATATCTTTAACAGATATAATATAATCTTCGCTTGAACCTTCCAAATTACTAGAAAGCATTTATTATATTGATGTGAAAACACACCATATGTAACTAAATTGACTGCTCCTACCTTAAGCTATTGGACACTATACAGACTCTGTCTAATTCCTCCTCAAATCCCAGAAGATAAAGTATAAATAGAGATTAAAGCCAAAAATAAGAAAGAATATGCCTAACTCCTTTAAAGAAGTTCAAGTTACCAAGCCAAGATGAATTCTTTTTAGATGCTAAATTAACTGACAGATATGTATAAAGATGTGCAATATTCCAAAAAATTAAAGAGAGAACAAACAATCCATATTTTGAAAAGGATAGATGAGTCTGATTCCCTAAATCATATCAATGAACTTAATGTCCACCCCCAGCAAAATTTAACAACAAATTATTATGCAGAGCAGCATTTCCCAAACTGCGCTCTCAGAAGATGACACCTATTAACTTTTCCAGCATCTTTAGAGTTCTTCAGAAAACAGCTTGAGGAATGCTGACACAGATAATTCATAATCACTTAGAAGGCAATAAATACCAGGAACCGCCGGGGGTTTACCACAAATAACTCAGGCCAAAAAACTTTAGTTCCTTTTTTGATAGAGTTGCTACGTGGATAGATAAGGGGAATGCCAGAAACATGGTATTTTGATTTCAATAAAGCCTACCTAAAGTCAATAATCTGCATAAAGTAGTCCAATTAAATATGAATCTACCTAACTGAGCCTAGATTAATTCAACTTGTTTATAAGCTATATGGAATCCTCTAGCAAATGATAGGGTTATCAGTTAAACAACAAGGAAGATGGCGCCTGGGTGGCTCAGTTGGGTGTCGGACTCTTGATTTCGGCTCAGGTCATGATCTCAGTGCTGTGCAACTGAGCCCTACATGGGGCTCCACACTCAGCAGGGAGTCTGCTTGAGATTCTCTGTCTCTCTCTACCCTCTCCCCATGCTCTCTCTCTCTCTCAAATAAATAAATAAATCTTTTTAAAAAATAGCAAGGAGGAAAGGAAAAGAAGAAGGTTAGAGTCTACTTTGACGTTCCACCTCCTGTGGATCCTTTCTTTCATTTACAACTGTTCACTTACATAGCACAACCTCAAGGATCAATATCAAGCAATTTGTTCTAGATAGCGCAAAGTGAACTTTTCAAAAAGAAATCAAGACAGTCCATGTTTATTTTTTATCATTTTGAGATTCCATTTTCCTTGTTTTCCCTGTGATTTATACACTACGGCTCTTCACCAACATCTAGGGGGTTTTGTTTGTTTTTTTATGTGTCTTAGCATATAAATCAAGCTGAAGAAACAATCCTGTTGAAAACAGTTTTAGGTGCTGACAGGCATGGGAGTCAGGGTGTCCTGTCAAAAGAGCCAAACTCTGAAGCTAGTCAGGCGTGGAGCTGAGTCTAAAGCTAATCAGTTCATGGCTGTGTAGCTTCCGGCTTGTTATTAAATCTTTCTGAGCCTCAGTGTTTTTGCCTCTAAAATAAGGTTGAAAATAATACCTACCTCACACAGCTGCCCTAGGCACCAGGAAAAAAAAACAACTAAGTTGTCCTTCTAGTACTCAGTCCTGAGTAGAAACTCAACAAACTGTAGTTTCGTCATTATCATCCCCAATCTTGTGTGCTTCAATTTATTCTGAACCCTGTTTATGTTACACATTCCAGTTGAAGATCACTGTCTTTGATAGAGAAAGAGGGAAGCCAAATAGCTGAGTAGGTCTGCTTTTCGTCTTGTTAACATTATTCCATCTGCCCCAAGCAATGAGCTTAGCCTTTACTTGTTCTTGTTTTGAACACAGCTTTTCAAGAGCCCTTTTCTGTTGTCTTTAGCATTTTCTCCAGCCTCAGCTCAGTCTGAACTTGAGCATTGCAGATATTTTCTTCCTAGTTTTATAGGAACTCTTCTGAACTTGTCCTTGAGCATGCACTTCTCTTTGGGTACATGTTCTCTTACTATCCGAGCTCACTAAAAACTTCCTTGTTCTTAAAGTGTTTCCCTCCCTTTTTCTTTTTTCATAAAAAAAAAAAAATTGTGATTTTTGCCCTTAGATTGTTCTTTTCTTTCTTTCTCTCTTTCTTTCTCCCTTTCTTTTTGTAGTGCCCTCTTTTCAAGGCTCTGGACATTGAAAAATACCTACCCGTTTTCTGTATTTTCCTGAAGTTTCCATTAACTCTTTGGTAATATCCAACTCTCATTTCTTTTGTAGTTACAAAACAACACAATCATGGTAACTCCCTCCCAAGGTTTTAATTAATTCTACTTCAGTAACAGTTGGCTAGAATTAAGTTCACAGCACTATTTCTATCTCCTTGCTTCCTCCATCTGTGGTTTAAAAAAAGAAAATAACAAACAGAAAGACTTTTGCTCTCCATGGATTAAAACATTCAGCAGACACTGAGAAAGTTAAGTCCTCATCCATGACTGTATCTTGGTTTTTGGCAACTTTGACATTTCACTAAATCTAAGCATGTGCAGTATCACCAACCAGCAAGTAAGGCGCTTACTTGTCGACACTGAACGACAGTAGGTGTTCAGGCAGAATTAAAATGTTGTGGTGCCACTGCCAGGAGAACCAGCTGTGCTCAGTCATGACACTTCACAGTCACAATGTTAAGGGCTTGGCAACAGAATCAAAGTTTATACCCCCAACTCAGCAAATGGTAGGAACCTTGCTTTTACATTCTTTTTTTTGTTTTGTGTGTCTTTTGTTATTTTTTAAAATTGAGATAGGACTGGCATCTAATTTCTTACATTCTTGAGGGCTCTGGTGAATTCATTACAACTTCCAGAATCCTACCACAAGAACACAAGGAGGAATTCTTTTTTTTTTTTTTAAGATTTTATTTATTTATTTGACAGAGAGAAACACAGCTAGAGAGGGAACACAAGCAGGGGGAGTGAGAGAGGGAGAAGCAGGCTTCCCGCCGAGCAGGCAGCCCGATGTGGGGCTCGATCCTAGGTCTCCGGGATCATGATCTGAGCCGAAGGCAGTCGCCCAACCAACTGAGCCACCCAGGCGCCCCACAAGGAGGAATTCTATATGGGCCATAAATGATTACCTTTAAAATGTATTTAAGGGAAACAACCCAAAAAGTAAAGCAAGCCAAAACTAAGCAAAAACTCTGTGTGGCTATGTGTACTGGCTAAAGATTTAGCTAACAGCCAGAAATAAAGAGCAATTTTAGTTATCTTGCCATTTAATCTGTTCAAAGTTTATTCTTTGTTTGCTGAAGGCGAGGGAATTCCATAAGAAGAGGGTGTGCCTTTCAACATTCAGCTAAACATAATTTAAGTTCCCCCAGAGGTCTAGATATTGACATATTCAAATTAAGATCTCCAAGTGTGATAAGTGTCACTGAGCTTAGTTACTCCCTAGTTAACTACAGGCTATGGACTAAGAATAGAAATACATATAAAAATATCCACCAGTTAGTTATTCAACTAGTATACATGTGCCAGAATCTCTCTCTTCCTTCCCTCATGCTCTAAATCACCAAATGAAGTTTAAATCTCAATGCTAAAGGTTCTTTAGCAATCAAAATAAAATCAGAAGAATAGTTACTTCTTGCAAAGGCTGGAAAGTGGGTAAGATTCCTATTTATATCCTAATCAAGCACAAAGGGTAATAGTTTCATATTTATGGTATATTCTTCAATGAAGTTTTGGAGAATAAAGCCTATTCTGCCTAGTGAATCAAAGACAGCGACCAAGAAAAAGCCTTCTTGCAGAGGCCGCTTCTAGGCAACCAGCTCCAACAGTGGAAAGCTGAGTAAGGAAGATGGGCCCACGCTGACCCCTCAACCCCCTGGCTGAATACAGAGAGGTTCATCAGGCAGTGCACCTCAAAATACCCAGAAGCCCCAGCTGACCAAAGGGTTACTTACACTGGGACACAGGTACCAAAAAAGGAAAATTCCATATTCCCATACCTCCTCACCTTCCCCCTTTAACTCCTGACCCCACCACTTCCTCCTGGCAGACAATCTCTGTTGTCTGGCCCTCCACTCCCTTGTCAGATAGTCAATATAATTTCTATCTTCTTTGTGCTGCCTTGGGTGAATTCTCTCACCACCAGGGCCACCGGTCTCTGCCCGATCGGGAGACCTCACACTTCTGCCTGATACAAAATAATTTTGCCATTAGGTCAATCCTGACCCATGCATGCGCTGTCCTGGGCTTCTAAAAGCAAACTGCTGGTAAAGCAGTAGTAGCCACCTGAAAAGATTAACCTCCAAAATGGAGCCACGGAGACCTACCTCAGTTCTTTCTGATGCTAACTTCAGACCTGAAAGCAATTAAGGTTTTGGATGTTACAGTTTAATCTGTGCTACAGAGCCAGGATGATGGGGAACTAAGAAAAGTAAAGAGGGCATTTAAAAAGCCACGATTACAAGGAAAACTAGGCTTCCCCAGAAAGGTATGCTGATTTACCTTTAACTTTCAGTGTTTACTGGAAGTGTACTCGTCTTTCCCTTAAGCTAAATTTTATCAATCAGCACAACCCAGAGTCCACTTAAAATGATAACTTCCTTCCAAACATTCTTACCCTATTTGCTATTTGCTAGAAAACACATTCCAAAAGAGCAGTCACTTAGACTCTGTAGAAAAGCTTCAATGCTGAACTTAAAATGGACTAGTTGTTCTTACTCACAAAGGAGGGCCTCACAGTCCTTTGTGACCCTAGGCCTTCCTCCCCTTCTTCTTGGCTCAGCAGCTGAGCTCAGCTTCCTCTCTGACCTTCCTTTTCCAAACGTTGGGGTACAGCAGGCATTTCTAGGTCAACAAAGGGAATTATGACTGCCTTTCAGGAGAACAGTATCTTCGAAGGACCAAACAAGGACAAGGAGTCAGAAATTCAGTGTACTAATCCCGATTCTCACCCTAACCAGGGCAGGGCACTAACCGTTCCTTGTCTCCACTCTGCTGGAGAAGAAACCCCACCATCCACCTCTGTAGCACCAGCCCACCTGAACAGCTCAGCATCATCCAGAGAAATACCTTCCCCACCCAAACTCCCTGCTGCACTGCTGTAACACTGTCTTTCTGCCTGTCCCATAAGCCGTAAGCCCATGATAATAGCCACATCACCATCCTTTTCAGCCTATTCCATAAATTTGGCAACCACTCAATTTTCAACAGCTTTACTGATAAATTAATTCACATAGCATAAAACCCATTTAAAATATGCAATTCAGTGGTTTTGGAATACTCAATAGAGTTGTGCAGCCATCGCAATCTAATTGTAGAGTAAATTTTAATCACCCTCAAAAAGAAACCCTGTACCTATTAGCAGTCACTTCCCAAATCTCCTTTGCCCCCACATCCCCCCGCAAGCAACTACTAATATACTCTCTGCCTTTATCGATTTGCCTATTCTGAACATTTTATATAAATATGTATGTTGAGGGGCTCCTGGATTGCTCAGGGGTGTTTGTGACTGGTTCCATCACTTACTATGATGCTTTCAAGGTTTACCCACATTATAGCATATCTTAGTACCTTATTCCTAAATAATATTCCATTATATGTATATACTACATTTTGGTTATCAGTTCAACAGTTGCTTAACATTTGGGTTCCACTTCTTAGCTGTTATGAATAATGCTGTTATCTACAAATCACTGTGTGAACATTTTCACTTCTCTTGGCCACCACTTATTTTTTGTAGGTTCTCTCCTCTGTGTCTCCTCTCTGACCCAAGTCCAGGATCCTCTTTAAAAAGAAAAATACATGGGAAAAAGAAATTCACATAAACCACGGATAGAATGAAAATAAGTACAGCCTTTCTGGAGGACAATTCACTAATATCTATCAAACTTTTAAATACATGTACTCTTTGATCTAAGAACTCCACTGCAAGTACCCTACCAAAAAAATCCCTCTACAAGAAGTCTGTGGGTGGCTACAAGGATACTGTTTGAAGCACAGTGTACAATAAATAGCAAAGGGTTAAGAAAAAAAACCTTGGGGCGCCTGGGTGGCTCAGTTGGTTAAGCGACTGCCTTCGGCTCAGGTCATGATCCCGGAGACCCGGGATCGCCACATCGGGCTCCCTTCTCAGCGGGAAGCCTGCTTATCCCTCTCTCACTCCCGCTCCTTGTGTTCCCTCTCTGGCTATGTTTCTCTCTGTCAAATAAATAAAATCTTAAAAAAAAAAAAAAAAACCTTAAAAATGGTTCAATAAAAATCATGGAAAAGCAGTACAGTGTGGATGACTACACCATTGGTTAAAATAATAATAATAAGGTATAATGTAAAAAGCTATCCTACATAAATAAAAGAGAGTTGTACAAAAATGAATATATATAATGAGTTCACTTACATAAAAAAGGATCTGTGTGCGCTATTTTGTTCACATAAAATGTCTAGAAAGATCCACTTATTTTTATGATAATCAAAGGTCTGGGGAAAAGGGAAAGTTACTTTGCATTTTATATCCTTTTTGTAAACTTGAATTCTTTCTATAAGAGAAAACTTTCAAAAATCAACTCCCAAACCCAAACCCATATCCATGTTTGTGCCTCCTCTGCAGTGGGAGTGTGTGACCCCTCCTCACACTGATACCATTTTCTGGAATCACATGCATCTTACCCCTGCCTTTACAAACTCTTTTAAAGGTCTATACCTACCCAAAAATTATGCAAGGCCCACTAGGCCTAGAAGGATGATATCAAGAACTTGCTGGCTCACAATAAACTATTTGTTGATGATGACTGATCAATATCCAAAGGTTACCTTATGTATTTACTTGTCAAAACTTGACAAAATGATAAATGAATGGTAAATATGGGTGCTAAATGCTCATTTTATACAAGAGACTTGATCAGGATTTTGATCTGTTTGTTTGGGTTCTTCTCCCCATTTTTTCTAACATACAGTCAGTTAACACTAGCCAAAGTTATCTACACAGGGGCGCCTGGGTGGCTCAGTTGGTTAAGCGACTGCTTTCGGCTCAGGTCATGATTCTGGAGACCCAGGATCGAGCCCCACATCGGACTTCCTGCTTGGCGGCGGGAAGCCTGCTTCTCCCTCTCTCACTCCCCCTGCTTGTGTTCCCTCTCTGGCTGTGTTTCTCTCTGTCAAATAAATAAATAAAATCTTAAAAAAAAAAAAAAAAAAACAAAGTTATCTACACAGATTACAGAAATACAAATGTGAATGTTTCAGAGCAGATCAAACTCCCAATAAACAAATACATTCTTAAGATCCAATTCAAATACCTGTTTCCTCCATGAAGCTGCCCCTATGCCCTCTCCCTCCCACCCCAACAGCTGGTCACTTTTACCTAATTGCTTTCACTGAGCTCTCATTTTATATAGTAATTACTATTTAAATATTTGACACCTTCCTTAGGCTGTGAATGTTTCTTTCTTAATCACTGCTTCATCCACACTGCCTTGCGTAATTCCATACACACAGAAGGGGGCTAAAGAAAGACTGTGCAAACACAGGAGTAAGTGGGTGAAGGTTAACTCTCTCCATCAGTACAAAATACGGACAAGCTATGGAGCCTACATTCTATTATCCTCAAGTAGCAAATTCTTCCTTCCAAGGAAAACTGAAGTCTACCAGTAATGGCCAGAGTAACAGATATGTTTTTAAGATTTTATTTATTTATTTGTCAGACAGAGAGAAAGTGAGCACAAGCAGGGGAGCAGCAGGCTCTGCGCTGAGCAAGGAGCCCGATGCAGGACTCGATCTTAGGACCTAGGGATCATGACCTGAACTGAAGGCAGACGCTTAACCTACTGAGTCACCCAGGCATCGCCAAAATAACATATATTTTAAATCTCCATCTTCATATGCCAAAAGGGCAAGGGCAACCCTATGGCAGAAAATAAAGAATGATGTTTCAAATAATTAAATGCAGAATAAATGGCAGGACTTGGGAGAAATGGGTTCAAGTTCTAGTCCAGTGGTCACTAAAAGCTGGACAGACCACTAAATTCCCCAGGTCTTCAGACTCCTCTAAAGAAACAGAGAGTGATACATGATCACTGCTAAGACTCTATCAGCTCTCACACTTGCAGAGTCTGTGGAAAAGAAAAGGGACAAAGAATCCATTCTTTCTTTCTCTCATTTACTCAACAAATGTTACTAGATGCTTGTAGTGGAGGACTATGTGTTCACCAACAAACTCACTTTGTTTTTCTCCCGACACACACATTTCCTAGGCTAATCTGCAACTCAGTGTGTCTGTGGAATTGAGTTCTGGCCACTGAGAAATGACTGAAAGTGAGATGCCTCAACCCCAACATGACCCATAAAGCCTTCTGTGCCATTCCCACGCTTATGATCTTTCCTCACCTGTCAGCCAGACAGATGAACCAATGAAGGATTTCAAGGCCTTGGGGAATGTCAGGGTCACTGGATGAGAGAAGTCTGGGTCACCATAGAGTAGGGCCTTCCCCACTCCCTCCCACAGCAGGAAATGAGCTAAGTTAAACCACTGAGATTTGGGGGTTCTTTGTTATAGCAGATAGCCTGCTCTCACTATGTAGTACCTTATACACACGATCACCTTTAACCTTCCAACAACCTGAGTGGTAGATATTACTATTTACATTTTACTGATGAGGAAACTGAGTTTCAGAGAAGGGAAGTAATATGTCAAGGTCACAGAGCTTCAAAGTGGCAGAGGCAAGATTTGAACCTATCTGAATCTCTAACTCCCAAGTTCATTGTCTTTATTCTTTATCACACAGTTGCTCCCAAGGCCACTCTACATACCCCTCCTTGCTCCCAGGTCCCTGGGACTTGTTGCTAACAGTTCCTGCGGGTGCTACTCCAACACAAATAAACTTGACGCTAAGAAACAGTGCAGGATATAGCAAGTAGGCCTATCTAGAAACTGTAGGCAATGGAAGGCCGGAGCTTGGCTGTGCTGCCGTCCAGTATGGTCTTGTCTCTGACTCAATTTGGCCTATGAACAGCAGAAGAAAACTCCCACTAAGACCAGATAACCAGAAATACCAGTAACATGTTCCAGGAAAAAATCAAGAGATAACTATACCACTTCAATTTTCCCTTAAAAAAAGTCAATTTGACATCATTAAGAATGACATTTAAATGCTAACGGAGAAGCAGTGTTTCTGTGAGTCTCTATGCAAGTATTTTGCATGTTAATTAAGTCTGAGGCTCAGAAGACCAGCTTCCAATATGAGGTGTCAAAGGAGACCGAGTTTCTTTGCAGAGGAAGATAAAAGGCTATGGCAGAGACGTAATTAAATTACCTGGTTTCAAGAGTTTTAAAAAGAAGTAAGTTATCCTTTGCAATGCAAATTCATATTGCTCTTTTGTGAAGAGTGCATTTTAATGAACACATCAGAGTGTAGATTTCCAACATCAAGGCCTTTTAATGCAGTACTCTCACCACAGATCAAAATGGCTTTTACCAGAGCAGCAGCTAATGAGCTCACTAAAGACTGTCAATACTGGAGACAGGAGCTCGGTGCCCTAGAAGCCAATATACCACGAACACATCCTGAATTGTCACAAAGAACATCAGCTTCAAATTTTTAACATTTCTTTTTAAAGGAATCACACAAGTACAAACCCGTAAACCACAGGCTCAGAAAGCTGTGAGGCTGACTATTTTAAAAATTAGGCTACCTCAAAAGATGACCATTTCTATAAGATTTTATTTTTAAGTAATCTCTACACTCAACATGGGTCTTGACCCACAACCCCAAGATCAACAGTCACACACGCTCCACTGACTGACCAACCAGGCTGGCTTGCTACACTTATACCATACTTATTAGTATATTATAATTTGTATTATGTAAATTTTACTGTCTACAATACTCTTTTTCGTGTATGATCTCATTTTAGCCCTGCAAGATATATGATATAAATTGTGCTCTGTACAGATACAGAAATTAAGGCTCAGGGAGAGTATATGGATAACCAAGATCTCAGAGGTAAAGAATGTGGGGTCCAGGTATGAGACCCAGCATTCTGGCTCTAATTTCAATGATCTTACCATTCTATTACATTATCTTTCTTCTATTATATCTAGCTGCTAATTGTCCCTCCTACCACATACATTATCACTAAGCTTTTAATAAGTATGTGAAGGACACAGAGATTCGGGGAATAATCCAATGTGAAATCGGGTTTTTCATTTTGCTCTTCAGCAAAGGCCCATTCTAGTAACAAAAGGATACTGGTTAACTCATTTGTTGTACAGATTTATATTTTGTAAATATATGTGACAAAGGGTTTTACCTAAGAAAAAAAATTTTTAAAAAACCTGATAGAAAATATGCAAAAGCTATGAAGAAATATGCAAAAGCTACTCACAAAAGAAAATATGCAAAAGCTACTCAAAAGACCTATAAATGGCTTGCTCAATCCCACAAGTTAAAAAAAAAGCCAATTCAAAGAACAATGAGTTATTATTTTTTCCCATCAAACTGAAAAGTATTTTTAAAAATCACTAGTTCTCTAGGTTGACAAGAGTGGAAACTATCATAACAATAGGTGAGAGTTTTAAATGGCACAATTCGCAGGGGAAGCTAATTCCAGTTTTCCAGTTTCAGGAGTTAATTATAAGGCAATAGAAAGGTACTAAAAAATGTATATACATGAATGTTCACAGTCATACTGTTTACAACAGTGAAAATTAAAAAAAAAGAGATAACCAAAGCTTAAAACATGAAGTTACTGATTAAATTTTGATGTTATCACCAAAATTCTATGGCCACTGAAAAGAATTATAAAGCCATATAATGAAAATATGAAACACTGAGTGAAGTAAAGAAGACCAAATGGAAAGCTAGGCCACACACATGAACTGAAAGGCTCAAAACTGCAAAGATTTCAATTCTACAGATTTGATTGTCAAAGCAACCGATCCATAAACCCAAAGCAATCTCTTTTTTTCTTGCATTATCATTCTTTTCTTTTTTTAAGATTTTATTTATTTATTTGACAGAGAGAGAGAGCTTACAAGCAGGGGGAGCGGAAGAGGGAGAAGCCAGCTCCCTGATCAGGGATATGGGGCTCCATGAGGGACTCCATCCCGGACCCTGAAATCATGACCTGATGAAGGCAGACACTTAATTACTGAGCCACCCTGTTGCCCTTCTTACATTACCTTTCTTAATCCAAAGAAATCTTGATCAAAATCCTTGAAGTCTTAGTAGGGCTCTGTGTATGTTTGTAGAAACTGATAAGCTGGTTCTGAGCTTTACTTGGAAATGCAAAGAACTAGACTATCATCAGGAATTGGCACAAAGAGGAATTAATCTTTACTTTATTAAGCTACAGTAATCAAAACTTACATTAGCACAAAAGAAATATACCCACAGAAGAGAAGATAAAGTCCAGAACTGGATCTGTGCATATACAGATACTTTATTTATGAAAAAGATGGCACTGCAGAGCAATGGAGAATGGAAGCTCTTTTGGTAAATGCTGCCTGATCAACCAGATACCAATATGCTACGAAATAAGACTTAAGTCTAACTTCCCACCATACACATAAATGAAAACCCAGGCAAACTGTAGATCTAACTGTAAATTGTAAAACAATTAAGCTGATATAAGATAACACAGGAGGATCTATCCTCAGGGCACTGGGGTTGAGACTAAGCAAAGATTTCTTACATAGGCCACTAATAATAAAGGGGTAATTGGTAAGCTGGATTACGTTAAAATTGGGAACTTTCGCTAACCTCTATTTAAAAAGAAAAGCAAACCACAGAGCCAGAGGAGATTTTTTTGAGATATTTTTAACACATGTAACTAACAAAGGAAGTTATCACTAGAATCTATGAAGTAAAATAAATAAGAAAAAGTCTGACAATCCTACAGAAAAAGTGAGCAAAAGCCTTAAGTAAGCACTTTAGGCCTCCTCCACCCCCACCAATGATACCCAGATGCCAATAAACACATGAAAGATGTCCAACCTCATTAGTCATCAGGAAAATGCAAATTAAAATCCCAAGATACTACTATACACCTACCAGATTGGATGAAATGAATATAACTAACAATACCGAGTGTTGCCAAAGACAAGGAGCAACAGTGACTCAAAACCCCGGGGTGTGAATGGGGGCAGCCCCTACAGCAGCACACCCTAAAGTGGAAACAAACATATCCTCTGACCCACTAACTCCATTCCTAGGCATACGAACAAACAAACAAGAAGAATTAAAACCTTCTCATGTATACCAAAAGCCATGTGCAAGAACATTCACAGCAACATTTTTCATCACAGCCCCAAACTGGAAACAACCCCAAAGGCTATCAACAGAGTAAGTAAATATTTTGGCATTTCATCTCAATGAAAAAATATTCAACAGCCACAATGAATGAACAAATGTTAATACAGGTTGAAACCACAGATGAAACTCATAAACAAAAGTGGAGAAAAAAAGTCAAAAACAAAAAACTGCATATGCTTCTCTTACACAAAGTTTTAAAAGAGTCACTACAGTGTTACAAGTCACAATGGCAGTCACCTCTGCTGGGGAAGAGGAGGCTATGGAGGGCTCCTGGGTTACTAGAAATGTTCCTTGACCTAGGTAGGGGTCACATGGATGTGTTTGTGTTTGCTTTGTGATCATTTACTGAGCTGTACCCTTAGGATCTGTGCACTTGCCTCAATGTATGTCACACTGCCATAAAATATTTTAACCTGTATTTATTGGCTTGGAAATATGTCCATAATATACTAAATGGAAAAAAAGAGCTTAGCAAATTAGATCTGATTCCCCTTTTGAGATATATAGAATAGAAGCATTCTTATCTAACACCTTCCAGGACTAGAAGTTAATTGCTTGATTTCAAAAGCCAGTGAAAGTGAGGATTCATAAAAACAAACAAAAACACCTGCTACCTAAAATATCTCATCTTTTCACTTGTGAAGCAATACAAATAAGGAATCCTTCGTGACTTTTGACATTTCTTCTCAGATCTTTTACAGTTATTCCACTCACTATGAATTTCAGAGCAATTGTTTCAGAGATCGGTCTTGATCACAATTTGCTAAAGCATTCAACCTAATTTCCGTGGAGAAAACTGCTCTATTTTTATACTCATATTTCATTGGTTTATGTAATACCTAGATTACATAATTGCAATAGTAAGTTCAACTGGTATGAACAGGGCTAAGAAAAAACAAAAAAGGCCCTCCGTAAGCACACGATTTTGGGCACACTAAAGAGACATTTGTTAGCAGAAAGCATTCAGCCTTAAGAGCACTTCTAATATAGATACTTAAGTCTGCATAAGAAATACAGACTACATATTCCAAAATGTTAATACTGGTTTATCTTGATTGGAGGGGTTTCTGGTAATTAAATATGCTTGTGTATTTTTTCATAGGACTTGTATTCATACATCTTTCTCGAGTCATAAGAAGCTTGTTACAGGACCACTTTAAGAAAACTGGTGGGAGTTAGGGAGAATAGGTGCCGTGAACCCTGCCATGGAGTGTGAAAGGTGATGCTTAGGGCCATTAAATCAAACAGATCCACTGAAACTCCCGCTCTGTCACTGGCTAGCTCCCTATCCTTGGGCATGCCTCCCCCTAAAATTCGGGTTTCTTTTCTGTAAAATGGGGATCATATCAGCTAGTGCAAACAGCTGCTATGGGTATCATCTCAATAATGTAGGATCTAAAGCCAAAACACAGTACCTCACACACAGTAAGCATCAGTAAATGTTACCTTAAAAAATAAAAACAGGAGGGGGGACCAAGACCGCAAAGGAGAAGGCTCCTAAACTTCCCTCCTCCCACAGATACACCAAATATACAGCTACACAGAACAATTCCCTCTGAGAAAAACGCAGAAACTAGGTGAATGACACCCTATAGATCAGGCAAATGAGAAAATCCCCACATTAAAACAGGGAGAAAAAGTGAGACACATCTTGCCATAATCCCACACCCAACATTGTGCCATATAATCAAGAAGGAACTTCCAACTCCCCGCTTCTCCGTGAGGAGTGGAGGGTTTGGACCACACATCTAGTGCCCCAACTTTTTTTTTTTAACATTTTATTTATTTATTTATTTGACAGAGAGAGAAATCACACGTAGGCAGAGAGAGGAGGAAGCAGGCTCCCCGTCAAGCAGAGAGCCCGACGCAGGCCTTGATCCCAGGACCCCGAGATCATGACCTGTAACTTTTGAAACCCACACCCAAGGGACAGACTCCCAAACACCTTGCTCTGAAAGCCAATGTGGCTTGCACCCAGAAGACTCATAATATTATAGCAAACAAAGAAGGAGGTCTTAATAGGCACAGAGCACCCACCAAGACTATCCCCCAAGGGTTCAGTGCAGAGAAATACGGCAAAAACATCCATCACTCAGTCTTTACCTAGAAGGGATCTGTGTGCATCCTTTACAAGCCCCTGCCTGAGGGGCTGACTGTAATTTGGCATGCATCTAGGGGCTGGCTCCAATCCGCTCTGGAGCCTGGGGGAGCTGGCGGGCACTTCCCCTACCCTCACACTAGGGCCTACTCCAGTGATAAAACCAGCTCACATGCATCTCTCCAGAAGAACTTGACCACATGTATGGCACCCCAGCTTTTGGGACTGCCACCTGAGATAGGCCCTCAGACTGCCTAGCTCTGAGAGCCAAAAGGGCTTACATTCCTGAGTCCTACAGTCCCACTGTAGCAAACAAAGAAGTTCTTCTCAGGTGCCCAGGGGCACTCACTGTGGCTATACTCCTATACCCAACACAAAAAGAACAGGCAAAAATGCCATCTCCTAGTTTTCACTGGAAGGGATTTGACTACACATTCCCTGAGCTGCTTTCTGAGGATAGTTTCTAATTAGCGTGTTTAAACTACAAACTTCCCTAGAGCCCAAAAGTGCCAGTGGGCATTTCCTCCTCCTCCCTCTGGCTCACCCCAACAATAAAACCAAGTCACTAGTACTTCCCTGGAAGGAGCTTCTCTACACATCTGACTAGAGAATGAGCCCACAGATCATGTAGCTTTGATAGTCAAGATGGCCTGCATTCATGAGACCTATAGGACTATTCAAATAGAGAAGCAGTTGGAGCGCAGGGGTGGCTCAGTGGGTTAAAGCCACTGCCTTTGGCTCAGGTCATGATCTCAGAGTCCTAGGATCGAGCCCCACATCAGGCTCTCTGCTCTCTGCAGCAAGGAGCCTGCTTCCCCCTCTCTCTGCCTGTTTCTCTGCCTACCTGTGATCTCTCTCTGTCAAATAAATAAATAAAATCTTAAAAAAAAGAAATAGAGAAGCAGTTTTAAACAGTAGCAGGAGTACCCCCTGCACAGAGCTATATACCCAGGCTTGGTGCAGAGGGAGCAGGCAAAAATGCCTATCATTCAGTTTCTCCCTGGAAGGGGCTTCAAGTACACAGATGTAGAGTATATATACTTTCCTAGCTGCTGCTTGACCAAATACAGCAACCAGGTGGTGACTGCAATCCTTCTTCCCCTTCTCCTTTTAAGACTGATGGGTCTTTAAAAAACGGGATTTTTATTCCCTCGGTGCCCACAGCTCTTAGTCAGGCCACTCCAAAGAATAAAGGGGTAGACAAGACAAAGAGTGGTGGGCAGCAAGGCAAAGTTTATTGAGCAATAATACAAACCTCCCAGAAAGGGAGGAGAGCCGAGACAATTGCTGCTTTGGTATTCAAATCTAGGAGTATTTATAAGCTCTTCTGCAGAACTCTCTTGAGCCCTCTGTGGATCGGCTGCTAAAGGTGTGCCAATCGGGGCCTGGGTTATCGTTCACGTGTTGATGGTCTTTTGGGCTGACATCTGGAGACTAACTGCCTCAACTTGTGATAGTGACCAATGTTTTATGGTCAACTGTTTTTTTGTGTGTTTGTTTTTTATAGTTTTTTTTGGGGGGGGGAATGTTTTGCAAAAGTCCCTTCTACAGAGGCTGCTGGACAGGATGCTACTGTGGTCCTGTCTATGCTGTAAAATAGGATGCTAGTGAGGTTTTGTCTCGGCTGTCCGGCTCCCTTTTTGGGGGGGAATCCTGGTCCTGACTACCTAATTGTCCAACTAACCCCTAACATTTACACACACTCAATGACTGGGAACCACCAAGAACAAAGATGGCAGCTTGGACAAGCCCAAGTTTGAGAGACAACCAGGAGCTCATGCTAGGCTGGTTAATGAAGTTCATGTTCTACATGAAACTAGTCTGTTAAGAACAGAGAGATAGCTGTCTTACCTGATGCATAAAAACCAACACAAAGAGCAAAGAGTCAAGGATAATGAAAAAAAAAAAGATAAATCTCCAGAAATGAATCTTAATGAAATGGAAATAAATGATTTATCTGATAGAGTTTTCAAAATAATGGTCATAAAAATGCTCACTGGGGTCAGTAAGGAACAAAGTGAGAATTTCAACAGATAGAAAATATTAAGAAGTATCAAACAGAATTCATAGAGCTGAAGAATATAATAATTGAACTGAAAAATTCCATAGCAAAGTTCAAGAGCAGAAGAAAGGATCAGCAAACTTGACAGAGCAGTGGACTTCATCCAATCAGATGGGAAAAGGGAGTAAAAAAAATGAAAAAGAATGAAGACTGATTAAGGGACTTAATGGAGCACCATCAAGCTGCCAATATTTGCATTCTATGAGTCCCAGGAAAAAAGAGAAAGGGCGGGCAAAAACCTTATTCAAAGAAATTACAGCTTAAAACATCCTTAACATGGGGAAAGAAACAGACATGCAAAGGTAGAAAGGCCAAAAAGTACCAAATAAAATGAATCTAAAAGACTCAGAGATGTTATATTTAAACTGTCAAAAATTAAAGACAAAGAGAGATACTTAAAAACAGCAAGAAAAAAGCAACTCACTAGATACAAGAAAAGCCCTATAAAACTATTAGTAGATTTTTCAAAAGAAACTTGCAGGCCAGAAAGGTGTGAAATGATATACTCAAAGCTGAAAGAGAAAAACTACCAACTAAGAACACTCTATCGAGCAAAGCTGTCCTTCACAACTTAAGCAGAGATCAAGAGCTTTTTAAACAAAAGCTAAAGGAATTTATCATCACTAGAATGGCCTTACTAAGAAATGTTGAAGGGAATTCTTCAATCTGAAATGAAATCGTATTAATTAGTAACAGGAAAATATAAAAGTATAAAACTCCCTGGTAAAGTAAACATATAGTTAAAATCAGAATACTCTAATGGTGTAATGGTGGTGGGTAAATCACAACTCTAGTATAAAGGTTAAAAGACAAAAGTATTACATTAACTATAAGTACAAATAACTTGTTGATGGATACACAACACAAAGGATACAAAATATGGTATCAAAAACATATAATGTAGGGGGGAAGGGAATATAAAAATGTAGAGCTTCCATATGGATTTAGTTAAATTGTTATCAACTTAAAGTAGACTGTTATAAACATATTTTATGTAAATCTCATGGTAACCACAAAGCAAAAGCCTATAGCAGATACACAAAAAATAAAGAGAAAGGAATCTAAGTGTACCACTACAGAAAATCATCACATCACAAAGGAAGAAACCAAGACAAAAGAAAAGAAACTACAAAACAGCCAGAAAACAATCAACAAAATGGCAATAGTAAGTCCATACTTATCGATAACGCCTTTAAAAGTAAGTGGACTAAATTAACCAATCAAAAGACAATGAAATGATTAAAAACAAGATTCAACCTTATGCTGCCTATAAAAGATTTACTTTAGTTTTCAGGATACACATAGACTAAATGTGAAAGGATAGGTAGAGATATACCATGCAAATGGAAACCAAAAGAAAACAGGGGTTAGCTCTAATTATATCAGACAAAAATAGACTATAACAAGAGGGGCACCTGACAGCTCAATAGGTAGAGCATGCAACTCTTGATCTCAGGGTTCTGAGTTCAAGACCCATGTTGGGTGTAGAGATTACTTTAAAAGAAAATCTTTAAAGGAAATTGTAAGGAGATAAACTGTACATCATATAATAACGAAAGGGTCAATACATCAAGAGAAAGTAGCAATTGTAAATATTTATCCATTCAACATAAGAGTACCTAAATAAATAAAGTAAATATTAACATATCTGAAGAGAGAAAGAGGCTGCAATAAAATAACAGCAGAGGTCTTCAATACCCCCACTTTCAACAAAGAATAAATCATCCAGACAAAAAAAATCAATATAGAAACACTGAACTTAAAATTACATGTTAGAGCAGATGGAGACATATAGAGAACATTCCATCCAATGGAGAATACTCACTCTTCTCAAGTCCACATGGAACAGTCTCCAGAATGGATATGTTAGGCTACAAAACAAGTCTTAATAAATTGAAGAATACTGAAATCATAGTAACCATCTCTTCTGATCACAATGGACTAAAATTGTAAATCATTATAAGAAGAAAACTAGACAATTCACAAATACGTGGAGACTAAACAACATGCTCCTGAACCACCAATGGGTCAAAGGAGAAGTAAAGGGGCGCCTGGGTGGCTCAGTTGGTTGGGCGACTGCCTTCGGCTCAGGTCATGATCCCGGAGACCCGGGATCGAGCCCCACATCGGGCGCCTGGGTGGCTCAGTTGGTTAAGCGACTGCCTTCGGCTCAGGTTATGATCCTGGAGACCCAGGATCGAGCCCCGAGCATGGGGCTCCCTGCTCGGCAGGAAGCCTGCTTCTCCCTCTCTCAGTCCCTCTGCTTGTGTTCCCTCTCTAGCTGTGTTTCTCTCTGTCAAATAAATAAATAAAATCTTTAAAAAAAAAAAAAAAGGAGAAGTAAAAAAAATAACCAGAGCAGAAAAAAATGAAATAGAGACTAAAAAGACAATAGAAAAAAAATCAATGAGACTAAGAGCTGATGGTTTGACAAGAGAAACAAAACTGACCAACTTTTAACTGGATTAAGAAAAAAGAGAGAATGACTCAAATTAATAAAACCAAAATTGAAAGAGGAGACATTACAACTGATAACATAAAACCATTAAGGATCATAAGAGACTACTATGAACAATTACAGTGCCAGCAAATTAGATTACCTAAAAGAAATGAATAAATTCCTAGAAATATACAACCAAGACTGAATCATGAAAAAAGAGAAAACCCAAATAGATCAATTATTAGTAAGGAGACTGAATCAGTAATCAAAAACCTTCAACAAAGAAAAATCCAGGAGCAGATGGTTTTAATTGGTAGTGAATTCTACCAAACATTAAAAGAAAAATTAACTCCAGCCCTTCTCAAATTCCCAAAAAGCAGAAAAGGAAGGAACACTTCCAAACTCACTTTATGAGGCAAGTATTACCCTGGTACTAAAGACATACAAGAACACCACAAGAAAAGACAATTATAGGACAATATCCTTGATTAATATAGATGTTAAAACAAAACAAAACAAAACAAAATACCTCAACTAAACATTAGCAAACTGAATTCAACAGTACATTAAAGGATCATACAACAGGATCAAGTGGGATTTAATCCTAGGATGCAAGGATGGTTCAACACTTGCCAATCAATGTGAATATACCACATTAATAAAAATGAAGGATAAAAATTACATTTCCATCTGAATAGATACAGAAAAAGCATCTGACAAAATTCAACATCTTTTCATGATAAAAACTCTCAACAAACTGGGTACAGAAGGAATGCACCTCATCATAATAAAGGCTACATATGATAAGCCTACAGCCTCCTTAAAGGTAAAGAGCTAAAAGCTCTTCTCCAATGACGGGGAACAAGCAACAATGACCATTCTTTTTTTTTTTTTTAAAAAGATTTTATTTATTTCACAGAGAGAAACACAGCCAGAGAGGGAACACAAGCAGGGGGAGTGAGAGAGGGAGAAGCAGGCTTCCCGCCGAGCAGGGAGCCCGATGTGGGACCCGAGCCGAAGGCAGTCGCCCAACCAACTGAGCCACCCAGGTGCCCCAACAATGACCATTCTTTCCACATTTATTCAACACAGAACTGGAAGTCCTAGCCAGATCAACTAGAAAGAAAAAGCAATAAAAAGCAACCAAAATAGAAACAAAGTAAAACTATCTCAGTTTACAGGTGACATGATGTTATATATAGAAAACATGAAAGACTCCACACCACCAAAGAATTGTTAGAATAAATGAATTCAGTAAAGTTATAAGATAAAAAAATCCATATAGAAAAATCAGTTGCAGGTCTATATGCTAACAACAAATTATCAGAAAGACAAAATAAGAAAACAATCCCATTTACCATAACATCAAAAAATACACAGGAAGGGATGCCTGGGTGGCTCAGTTGGTTAAGCGACTGCCTACAGCTCAGGTCATGATCCCAGAGACCCGGGATCGAGTCCCACATCGGGCTCCCTGCTCAGTGGGAAGCCTGCTTCTCCCTCTCTCACTCCCCCTGCTTGTGTTCCCTCTCTGGCTGTGTTTCTCGCTGTCAAATAAATAAAATCTTTAAAAAAAAAAATACACAGGAAAAAATTTAACCAAAGAAGTGAAATACCTGTACACTGAAAACTACAAAATTTTGATGAAAGAAATTGAAGAATACACAAATAGAAAGATATTATGTGTTCATAGATGGGAAGAATGAACACTGTTGACATGTCTATACTACCAAAAGTAATCTACATATTCAATTCAATCTCTATTAAAATTCCAGTGGCATTTTTCACAGAAATAAAAAAAAAAAATCCTAAAACTATATGGAATCACAAAAGACCCCAAAGAGCCAAAGCAATCTTGAGAAAGGACAAAAGTGAAAGCATCACATTTCCTGATTTCAAATTACATTAAAAAGATACAATAATAAAAACAGCATGGTATTGACACAAACAGACACAAAGATCAATGGAACAGAATAGAAAACTAAGAAATAAATCCATATATATGGTCCATTTATTTCTGACAAAGGAAGCAATAATATGAAATGCTGAAAGGATAGTCTCTTCAATAAAGGATGCTAGAAAAACTGGACAGTCACAAGCAAAAGAATGAAGCTGAACTACTATCTTCACCATACACCAGAATCAATTCAAAATGGATTAAAAGCTTGAATTTAAGACCCAAAACTCCCAGAAGAAAACATGGGTAAGCTCCTTGACACTAGTCTCGGCAACAACTTTTTGGATTTGACACTGAAATCAAAGGCAATAAAAGCAAAAATACACAAGTGAACTACATCAAATTTAAAGGTACATGAAGAAACCATCAACAAAATGAAAAGGCAACCTACCAAGTATGAAAAAATATTTGCAAACCATATATCTAATAAGAGGTTAATATCTAAAATATATAAGAAACTCAACTCTAAATAACCCAACAAATAACCCAATTTTAAAAATACACAAAAAACCAGAACAGACACTTTTCCAAAGAAGACATACAAATGGCCAACAGGTACATTATAAGGTGCTCAACATCACTAATCATCAATAAAATGCAAATCAAAACCACAGTGAGATACCACCTCACACCCATTAAGATGTATCAAAAAGACAAGAGATAACAAATGCTGTCGAGGAAGCAGAGAAAAGGGAACACCTGTGTTGCTGGGGGAAATGTAAACTGGTACATGGAAAACAGTATAAAGGTTCCTCAAGACACTGAAAAGAGAAATTACATATAATACAGTAATTCTACTTCTGAGTATCGATCTCAAGAAACTGAAATCACTATCCTGAAGAGATATCTGCTTCCCATGTTCACTACAGCATTATTCACAGCAGTAAAGTTATGGAAACAACTTTAAGTGTCTGTTTATTGGTGAATGGATGAATGGCAAATATATATATACATATATATATATATAATGTATATATATGTGGAATGCTATTCAGCCATAAAAAAGAAGAAAATTCTGCCATGTGAAAGAACACGGATGAATCCAAAGGACTTTCCACTAAATAAGTCAGAGAAAGACAAATACTGGATGATACCACTTATATGTGGAATATAAGAAAAAAAAGTAAAACAAATAAAAAAGAATAGTGGTTGCCAAGGACTGCAGAATGAGAGGGAAGCAGAGAGGGTGGTAAAAGGGTAGAAATTTCAGTTATGAGTGAGATCTGAGGATCTAATAAGCAACATGATGACTATAGTTGATAATACTGTATTGTATACCTGAAGTTTGATTTGCTAAGAGAGTAGAACTTCAGTGTCTTCACACACAAAAGAAAGAAAACAGAACTGAAAAAAATAAAATCTCAAGTTGTTCTCAGTAATCACTTTGTTGGTGGTAGTGTCAGTATTGAGACTATTGTATATATGTTGTGGAATTAAATAAACAATTTTTTTAAATGAAGAGGGAGCAGAAGAAACAGAAGAACATAGGAATAATGTAATAAGGTAGATGCAAGGCAAAAGAGCACAACCTATTGGCTATGGAAACACAAAGTGAGGTAGCTATGAGGAATCTAAGGGACATGAGGTTAATCAGAGAAGGCATCTTATGTAAGAAGGGGCTCCAGTTAAGCCTTAAAGGAAATGAAGAACAGAAAACAAGAATTTAACATTTCATCTGATCTCTAGAAGGGAAGGAATATGAAGAAATCACAAATAAATTTGTTCAGACATTTTACATATGGTTGGAGCTTGGGACATATAGATAAACCCAAAGAAACCAGATTCTTTGTGAATATAAGAGATTTAATATTTTGGAGAGCACAGGCAATAGGCTTTCTGCCTAGAACTACAGAAAGAACAAGGACCTTGTCTCTGGTTGGGTACAAGTAAGAGGAAGAGAATCATGAAAATGGACCAAGCACATTCTGTTTCTGTTACCTGCAACCACGAGACTTGAGGCATAGATCTCTAAAGTTGAGCCAGCTGTCTCCAGGAAGTCTCTGCAAGAAAGTTTCATTCCTTTAACCATCCAATCTTCCTCTACAACATTCCAGGCACTATCCTGGGTCCAGGGAAGAGAGATGAATAAAACAAGTTCACTGCCCTTGAGGAGCTTATACTCTAGGTTTGACTCTCTACTACCCAGCAAAGGATAGTTGATGCCATTCACACTTAAAATATCCATCTTCTGAGAACAGGGAATACCTAAGAAAGAATGACATATGACCACCTTCACCAGCATTGGCTACATTTTAGAGTTAGTTTTAACCCTGACCAAAGGTAGAAGAGAACTAGAAAGAAGCATTAGAAGCCTGGCCAATTCAATAAGGGGACTTCAGGACAGAAAAAAGAAAAAAGTCAGAAAAAAGTCTCAGAGAGGCCAGAGGCAGGTGACCATTCAAATCAGATGATACAGCCCAATGGACAACTCCAAAAAAACTATACTGTGATAGGTGACAACTGGGAGTCTTTTAGCTTTTGTTTCCATCAGAAAAAGCAGGACCTTGAATTACACTGAGTATTCCCTTATTATATCCCATTAAAAGACTACATTTTTGGCTAAATTATGTGTAGCAAAAGACACTGTAATGGGCAGGGGCTGGGGGGACAGAGAAGCACGGAGAGAAAACACAGCATGTGAACCTATCTACTAAGCTTGCTCCAGAATCTTCAGATTCACTAAGGAAGGCTTAAGGTAAGCCTCAAAAATAACCACAGATTTAGTAACTTGGCCAGTTTATTAAGCTGTCAGAAGATGAGGGTGTCAAAAGGGCAATACGCAGGCGTTTAGAGAGTTTTCCATTAGATATTAACTAGCTATCTCTCAAAAATTACATTGCGTTATAATGCTATTCTTTCAAATTTGAAAGCTATACAAATGTTCCTCAGAAGGCAGTAAACTACTTTTTCAAGGAATGTCCATTTTAATCACTTTCAAAAATGTTTTTAAGTGGTTCTGAAACTATGACCCCAAAGATTACTGGTTAGAGTTCCTCAATCTGGACCAAGATAGTCTGCTAAAATCATACATAGTCTTCTATTAATTCACAGAAAGGAAGGTAATAAAAAACATTGTCCATGTTAAGTAATTTGCACCGTTTTTTTTCCCCTCAAATCTGCAGTTCTACTTAATGTTCTTCCTAAAGAATGCTAGAGAAAGAGAACAAAAAACAGATAAATTTTATTGGGGAAAAAGATAAGAAATAGCCAATCATGCTTAGTCTAACGTCTTCTTTCTTTCTGTTCCAGTGTGTGATTGGAGCTGTGCTTTTTATATTGCAAATTTCTACGGCAATGGTGGTGGAGGGCCGCACACCCAGGAAACCATTCATTCCCTCACTCTCCCTAAAGAGGCTCCCCTTCGGGGTGCCTGGCTGGCTCAGTTGGTTAAGCGACTGCCTTTGGCTCAGGTCATGATCCTGGAGCCCTGCATCGAGCCCCGCATCAAGCCCCGCATCAAGCCCCACATCGAGCCCCGCATTGAGCCCCGCATCAGGCTCCCTGCTTGGCGGGAAGCCTGCTTCTCCCTCTCTCACTCCCCCTGCTTGTGTTCCCTCTCTGGCTATGTTTCTCTCTGTCAAATAAATAAAATCTTAAAAAAAAAAAAAAAGAGCTCATCATTTAAAAAAAAAAAAAAAAAGAGGCTCCCCTTCACCACACAGCTGCACTGAGGATACCACTGTAAGGCACAGGGAATACTGGTGTTTACTGGAAAAAGTACAGCTCCAGGAATCAAATAACCTGAGATAAACCGTGGATCTCAGTTTCCTCATCTCTAAAGTGGAGTTATTTGCCCTACCTACTTCACTGAAGGCGAAATGGATGACACAATTTAAAGAGCAGTGTAAACTGGAAAGTGCTATACAAAAATAAGACATCATCATCACCACTATTATTATTAATTTAAACCTTCATTAAAAACACACAAGAAAACCAGTAAGTCCCTCGTGACCTCTCTCTGAATAACTGTTTAAAAAGCCCTTTACTTCTTAAGGAGGCCGTTAGCACTAAAATGATGTTTATCTTCAAGCATATCAAGCTCACAGTCTAATCATTAATAATTTCAAAAATATTATGCCTTTTTCTTTCTCTAGATTGGACATTGCCTACATCTTACATTTCTTACTTACAACCATGCTTAAAATTTAAAATATCTATTCAGCCATATCTCAATTTCTGAACTTCTGAATCAGAAAAATTTAGTGATCCCTTACTTTCATTTGTCCATGGAGATTTCTTTCCCAAACAATTCAAAATTGGACAGATGCCTTTTGTTTATATGAGGTATTTATCCTCTTTACCACATTCACATAAATTCCATTAATTTCCTTGCACGTAAAATGATATCAAAAAATTAAGAGACGAAAGGAGTTTTTACATACTAATGATCTCCATTCCATTCCCTGCAGTCAAAAAATAATATTTACCAAATATCATAAATAATTCTACAGTTGGTAAGAAAATTGTTCTAAGGATACCACAGACGCTTTCCTAGCATGAAGGTGAATTTCTTGAGCAACTAACACTCAAACCCTCCCTCCATGAAAAATTAAAAAGAAAGAAAAAAAGAGGAGAGGGACACAGAAGGAGCATGAAGAAATGTGATATCTGAAACTCTGTGATGACTTTATTTTATTAAAATCCATTGATAAAGGAAAGATTAAGAAGCACTACCTCTGTATGTCATCTGTCATCAAAGAACACTACCATCCAACCAGTCAGATGAACCAGAAATTTCCAAGTTACTCAAGTCCTTCTTCTCCCTCTTTTCTATCCCTAAACATTTCTAGAATTCTGTCACTTCCCTCCATCCCCACTGGCCATGAACCACCACTCTCTGGGGTTACTGTGATAGCCTTCCAACATGCCTCTTGCTTCCAGTCTTGCCATTGCCAATTCATTGTTCACAGAGTAGCCAAAGTGATTTTTCCTAAGCCAAAACCCTGATCATGTCTGATCTCCTGGTTAAAATAAAAAGTCCTAAGTCCGTAATACGGTCTACAAAACTCTTCAAAATCTAAAGCATTCAATAGCTTGGAAGTCATCTCTCAACCCTCGCCAGCCCCTCCCACTGCGCTGGCTAACCATACAAAACTCCCCAAAACACCCTGAATGGGTTATCTTTTCTCTCTCCTGGGCTGTAGAAATAACAGAACAACTGAAAGAAATAAGGTTTATTCCTGTCATTTAACAAGGGCACAAGTCGGCAAGAGACCCTGGTGAACATCCCATCGTTCCAGAGCCCATGAGTCTGCCATTCTTCCGCCTCTCCCTTGAGGTCCCATAGGAAGCCACGGACGCTGCATTCGTAATCCAGGTACAAAGAAAGGCGGAAGAGAGACTAGAAAATCGGGTGGTTCTGACAAAACAGTAACAGTAGTCAACAGTATGTTTACTTTGGGTATGTTTACACTGGGTATGTTTACACTGTTCTAAGTGTTTTATTTATATTCACTTTATTAACTTAAAGCTGCGAGGTAGGGCATTCTATTCTTCATTGTGTGGGTATAGCTTGCACAAGGTCCCATGCCTAGTAAGTGGAAGATCTAGGATTCAGACTCAGAGTCCACGTTCTTTAACTAGACCTACTCAGTTTCCCCAATAAAAACAGCCTGTCAAATATTTGCCACCCAGGAGCTCTCTCTTCAGCCCCGGGTGGTAAAAATCTACCACCCTGGACAGGACACCAATTCAGGCCAAGCTGCTGAGCTGCTGCAGCAGGCAGAGCCTGGCATCACCCTCTGTCACAGTCCTGGCATTCCACACCGCCTGGGACCACAGGTGCACATGAGCACACAAATAAAGATGGCACCTGGGCAAAAAAGCAAGAAGGCAATTGTCCTCCAATTTTATTTTCTTTTTTGCCTTTAAAAGTGGGCAATCTTTTGTCAAGAGAGATGCTGGACAAAAAGAAAAATCAGAAAGAATTTCTAAACTTGAATCCAAAAAGTTACTTAGAATTTGAAGTATATATTTGTGATTCGTGAGACTCTCGTCCTCCCAGGTTCAAAAACTCAAAAGTTTGGTTTGTCCATATCATATATATGTGTGTGTACACACACACACACACACACACACACACACACACACTGCCTTGACCTACAGTTCCCTATAACAGAGCTGTGAATTTGCCTTTTTCCTACTGGCATATTTTTTTTTTAATAGAGAGGAACAAAGTTTCTGCTCATTTTTTTTTTCTCTTGGGCCATCACAAGTTCACATCAATGTCTCAGCACTTAAACCCACAGAACAGAGCAGGCCAGCTCAAATGACTCCAGTCAAGTCAGCTCAGGCCTTGACCAAGCCTCCCAATTGCAGTGTGGCCTGAGTCTCAGCTTCCTCACCTGTAAAAGAAGGAAAAGGCCCACTTGGGGGAGTTGTGGTGCAGACTAGAGAAAATAATTGTGAAGTTCAAACACAGTACAGCATTCAAGACAACATTATCTTCATTCTCCAAGCAGCTGAGAGTTCACAGTTGCTTACTTTTCAGCTTCCGATACTCCAATGGCCATGGAAGCAAACTTCACAGGGGCAGCAAATCTCACTAACGTTTGGCTCAACACCAATAAATTAGACCAGCACAGCTGGGGCCTCCCAACAGGAAAACGATGTGTTGGATTCTTTTTGTTTTGTTTTGTTTTGTTTCAGAGTACATGTGCTTTACTATTTTAGCACTTGGGAAGGCACACATTTTAAAGATGAAACTATTTCATCAATTCAATTAATAAATGTTACCTAGATGTAGGAAAGTATTACATGATATCTAGAAGAGACTGTTGGCAATGCCTCTGGACAGAGGCCTGAGGGACTAGGGACAGGAATAGGAAGGAGACCACTAGCATGTGTAACTTGTATACCTATTGGCAGTTCAAAATAAATGTTCAATATTAACACAACATTAAATAAAGTTCTATGTATCACTTAAGGTCCAGCTCAACTTCCACCTTGATTTAACCAAACCTTTGAGAGTCAAGCCATATGCCCTAGAAGGCCCTTCCTGACCTCATGGCTCTTCCTGGCTGACCTCCACTTTCTGTGAATGTCCACCATTCTCATTTCCATAATTGAGCTCTCAATGATATCTCATATAGTTGTTACCTGGTTCAAGAAAGTCAGGCATAAACATCATACTCAGTGGTGAAAAACTGAGAGCTTTTCACCTAAGGTCAGGAACAAGGCAAGGATGTCCTCCCTCACTTTTATTCAACACAGTATTGGAAGTCCTAGCCAGAGTAATCAGACAACGTAAAGAAATAGAAGTCATCCAAACTGGTAAGGAAGAAGTAAAATTCTATTTGCAGATAATATGATACTATATATAGAAAACCCTAAAGACTCCACCAAAAAGCTACTAAAACTAATGAATGAATTCAATAAAGTCTCAGGATACAAAATCAATGTACAGAAATCTGTTGCATTCTGATACACTAATAATGAAACAGCAGAAAGTGAAATGAAGAAAACAATCCCATTTACAATTGCACCAAAAACAATAAAATATCTAGGAATAAACTTAACCAAACAGGTAAAGGCCTGTACTATGAGAACTATAAAATACTGATGAAAGAAATTCAAGATGATGTTAAGAAATGGAGAGACATTCCATGCTCATGAGTGAGAACAAATAGTTAAAATGTCTATGCTACCCAAAGTAATCTACAGTTTTAATGCAATCCCTATCAGAATACCAAATGCATTTTTCATAGAACAAGAACAAACAATCCTAAAATTTATGTGGAACCACAAATAGTCTCAAATAGCCAAAGCAATCTTAAAAAAGAAAACCAAAACTGGAAGTATCACAATGCTAAATTTCAAGTTATATTACAAGGCAGTAATAATTAAAACAGTATGATACTGGCATAAAAATAGACACATAGATCAATACAACAGAACAGAAAAACCCAGAAACAAACCCACAATTATATGGCCAATTAATCTTCAACAAAGGAGGAATGAAAATATAATGGAAAAAAGACAGTCTTTTCAACAAATGGTGTTGGGAAAACTGGACAGCCACATAGAAAAGAATGAAACTGGACAACTTGCTTTCACCATATACAAAAATAAAGTCAGAATGGATTAAAGACCTAAATGTGAGACCTGAAACCAGAAAAATCCTTAAAGAGAGATAGGCAGTAATCTCTCTGACACTGGCCATAATAACATTTTTCTAAAAGATATATCTCCTGAGGCAAGGGAGATAAATACAAAAATGAAGTATTGGGACTACATCAACACAAAAAGTTTCTGAACAACAAAGGAAACAATCAACAAAACTACAAGGCAACCTACCGAATGGAAGAAGATATTTGCAAATGGCATATCCAATAAAGGGTTAGTATCCAAAATATATGAAGAACTTATAAAACTCAGTACCCCCCAAAAAAATACTCCAGTTTAAAAATTAGCAAAAGATGAATAAACATCATTCCAGAGAAGACATACAGAAGGCCAACAGTCACATGAAACGATATTCAACATCACTCATCTTCAGAGAAATGTAAATCAAAACTACAATGAGATGTCACTTCACACCTATCAGAACAGCTTAAATTGGGCGCCTGGGTGGCTCAGTTGGTTAAGCGACTGCCTTAGGCTCAGGTCATGATCCCGGAAACCCGGGATCGAGTCCCACATCAGGCTCCCTGCTTGGCGGGAAGCCTGCTTCTCCCTCTCTCACTCCCCCTGTTTGTGTTCCCTCTCTGGCTATGTTTCTCTCTGTCAAATAAATAAAATATTAAAAAAAAAAAAAGAACAGCTTAAATCAACACAAGAAATAGGTGTTGGTGAGGATGTGAAGAAAAAGGAAGATTCTTGCACTATTGATGGGAATGCAAACTGGTATAGCCACAATGGAAAACAATATGGAGGTTCCTCAAGATGTGACAGAATGGATACAAAATCTTCTATATCCACTCTAAAACACACACACACACACACACACACACACACACACACACACACAAACATTATTCAGCCATAGAAAAGAATGAAATCATGCCATTTGCAACAATATAGATAGAGCTAGATAGTATAACAGCAAGCAAAATAAGTCAGTCAGAAAAAGACAAATACCATACAATCTCACTCGTATGTGGAATTTCATAAACAAAACAAACCAGCAAAGGAAAAAAAAAAAGAGAGAGAGAGAGAGAGAGAAACAAACCATGAAAAAGACTCTCAACTACAGAAAAGAAACTGATGGTTACCAGAGTGGAGGGGGCTGGGGGGGCAGGTGAAATAGGTGATGGGGATTAAAGAGTACACTTATCATGATTAAGTGGAATGGAATGGAACGGAACAGAATGGAATAAAACGAAACGAAACAAAATGAAACGAAATGAAATGAAAAAGATAATTGAATGGAAATCTGCATTCTGGGATCATTGAGTGCAAACTGTCCAAAACAGGACAGCCACAGATTCTCACCTCATTGGTTGCTCTAGCGGAAGGAAGAAAGGAAAGAGGGAAGGAAAGGGAAGGAGAAAAGAAAGAAAAGCAAGGAAGGAAGGGAGGCAAGGAAAAAGAAAGTCAGTAAGCAATCAGGCATATTTCTCTGATAGAATGCAAATCCCTTAAAAGCAAGGAACAAGCCTTCTGTTTCCTTCATTGCTCTCAACATCACCCCAGAAATGATGACAATAAATACTTATGGATTAATTACTTGCCTAACATAACCCAGAGTAGTAGTTACAATTGATCACACCATCTTCAGATTATCTTTATTCGGAATACATCATGATGGAAGCCAGAAGAGACAAACTATCACTTCAAAGACAATGAATCCAGGGGCAGTTGGGTTAAGCATCCAACTCTTGGTTTTGGCTCAGGTCACTATCTCAGAGTTGTGAGACTGAACACCATGGCTGGGCTCCACGTTCAGCACAGAGTCTGCTTGAGATTCTCTCTCCCGTGCCTTCTGCCCCTCCCGCCTCAATTTGTCTCCCCCACTCCGCCACCAAAATAAATAAATTCTTTTTTTAAAAACAATAAATCCTTTTTTGAGCTTAAAAAAGGTTTCAAATTATTGGGGCGCCTGGGTGGCTCAGTTGGTTAAGCAACTGCCTTTGGCTCAGGTCATGATCCTGGAAACCCGGGATTGAGTCCCACATCGGACTCCCTGCTCGGCAGGAAGCCTGCTTCTCCCTCTCTCACTCTCCCTGCTTGTGTTCCCTCTCTGGCTGTGTTTCTCTCTGTCAAATAAATAAAATCTTTAAAAAAAAAAACAAAAAAGGTTTCAAATTATTAACCTTTACAAATTTGTTTTAAGCTTTTTGGGCTTTTACATTCTGCTGAGTTGGATCTTTGTTTTAGGTTCTTATTGCCGTAGGGTTGTGCTTGCTTTAATGCTAGGAAGAAGCAAAAACACAGAAGATGGCAGGAAAGCAAAGCTCATTCTCCAAGAAGATATTACAATTTTTTGAATTCGCAGTATTCATCTGGCCCTCCTTTATATGAAAGCATGACAGTTTTCTGAAAATCAGCAAGAAATACATCAGGGCCCAAAGCATGCTGAGCAATAGAGAATTAAAATTGGGGAAATTACTGAGAACTTTCCCTCTTTCTATTTGTGACAAAATGGAACTAGTACTCATTAGACCAATTTGGTCACACAGTGAATTTTGCGGAAAATATGCGAGTCCATATGAGGCAATCAACCTAACAGTGCTATAATGGGAGTATGAATTTAAAAGAGTTGTGGAAAGTCATACAAGCTATGTCTTACAGGAGGAGTTTGAGTTGCCAGAGGACAAAGGGAAAAGGATGCCAGCCCAGGCCAGGTGATCCCCTTTCCTGCACCCTGTGCCACCAAATCCGCCTTTCCTAACTCCCTCTAACCCAATTAACAGCCACTCCACCAACCCCAGGCCCCAAAACTAGGAGTTGTCCTTGACTTCCCTCTTGGCCTCACTCCCTACTTCCTAAAAGTAACCACTTCTCACAGCGGCCTCCAATGCCACCATAGTTCAAGCCATCATCATCTCTTGCCTAAAACATGACTAAAGCCTCCTAACTTGTCTTCCTGATGACACCCTTTATCTTCTTCCTCCCTTCATACTACACACAGCGTCCAAGAGATCTTTTAATGCACGACAATCTGATGCTCTCTCCTCCAAATGCTTCCCAATACAATCAGAATAAATCCAGATTCACATTAGAGCTGCCCACGGAGCCTTTCAAAAATATTGATGCCTGATCCCACCACATAGATTCTAGAGTGTGGCCTGAGCCAGCCAGGGCACTGCAAATGTGCAGGCAGGGCTAAGACCCTACCTATCTGCCCAGTCTCATCACCCACCACTCCTCACCTCGTTCCCTGAACCCCAAACACAGCAGCCTCGCCCCCTTCTCTCATGCGCCCAGCTGAGCCTTACAGCCTATGCACTGCAGGGCTCTCTGCTGGGACCCATCTTCCCCTTATCGTCACTTACTTTCAGCTCAAATGTCACTTCCTTGAGGAGGCCTTCCCAAACTTGGCGAACACTGCCTATCACGGTGGATGGTATCACTATATCATCACTAACAAACCAGTAGAAAACAGCCAGTCACACAGAAAGGAGGGGAGTCCCTCACACTCACCTTAAGATAAGCAGTACTGACAACAGTGCGGGCGTTCAGTGGATGCCTGTTTAATGGATAAAGAAACAAACCACCAAAGACACAGACCCTCAAATGTGAGTTCCTACTGAGGTACCACCATCCTGTATCTGGACTCTGGGGGGATACATTGTGAGCAGTGAGACAGTCAATGCCAGTGACTATGGGGTAGGGCAAAGTATATAAAGAGCCTAACAGCTCAGACATCTCGTGTTCTAAAGTCAGACAATAAGAACTGCTAATCTGGCTAATTTTTCTATAAAACAAAAGAAAGAATTAGGAAGATTTCTCACGGCAAATGAAAATTGTCTAATTAAAATAAGCAATTAATCTTCTAGATATATCAGCCAAACTTCTAACATGTGGCCTGATATTCAATACCTTCTATTATAAGGCAGAAAGGCCCACTTCCCTGCCCTTACATACACTCTCCCCTCTAGTCACATTAAGTAGGTTAACCCTTTTCCAGACTCGCTTCATACCTTCATCACCCTTCCTCTGGCTCTGGAAATTCCGTTCTCTCCAAATCCCCATTTGTCAAAACTCCAACCATTCTTAGAAGTCCAGATAAAATATTATCATGTTTATAACACATTTCTTAATCACTGAACTCCTCAATACTCCAATCTTTCCCCTGTAGTATAGATTTTGTTGTGATTTCCATGCTTTAACTTTGGCCTCCTAAAATCTACTCTCCATACATCAAAAAGATTGAACTTTTTTAAAACATAAAATCCAGGGGTACCTGGGTGGCTCAGTCGTTAAGCGTCTGCCTTCGGCTCAGGTCATGATCCTGGAGTCCTGTGATCGGGCCCTACATTGGGCTCCCTGCCCAGTAGAAAGCCTGCTTCTCCCTCTTTCACTCCCCCTGCTTGTGTTCCCTCTCTAGCTGTGTTTCTCTCTATCAAATAAATAAAATCTTCAAAAAAAAAAAAATGCCACCAAGTAGCTTCCCACTGCACCTCCAACCCTACCTCCCTCTTGGACCTCATCTTGGACACTCCTATCTTGCTCACCACCGTCATCCTAACTCCTGCCAGTTCTGCAGAGTGACCAACTCTGTCAGGGTGCTTTCCATTTGTTTTTATTTTTCCCTCTGACCAGGACACCATTCTCTTGGCAGTCCCCAGGATTGGCTTCCTCTCATCCTTCAAATGTCTCCAAAAATAGCCCACCTCAAGGAGCCTTCCAAGCCTACCCTAGGAAGACAGCTTCCCCCTCTGCTGACACTGCAGGGTTTTTGTTCCCTTCATGGCCCTTTTCACAACCTTCCCTGTCTCTCCATTAGCACATAAGCCCCTAGGAGGTGGTGACCATACCTGCCTGGACACCACTCTTATCTTGTCCCCTCAGTTCCTGGCAGAATACCTGGTGTATAGCTGGGATGTGTGTGTGTGTGTGTGTGTGTGTGTGTGTGTGTCCATGAATGAATGAACAAATGAATGCCAAAAAAAAAAAATCATGTCTAATTATTAGCCTCCACAGGTAGATGAAGTCATTTTTCTCAGACCCACCACAGAACTTCATCTTCTATCTCTCTAGTAGTCCTATTCTCATGGAGCACACCTTGTATTAGAGTTTGTGTGTGAATTTGTCATCTACTAAGCTAGATTTGCTCTTAACTATCTTTGTTTCCACCTCCGTGCCATATTAAGCTCAAAAAAGAAGGATAAAAGGAAAGAGAGGAAAGGAGGAAGGAGAGAAAAAAAGGAGAGGACAAAAGAGAAGGAAATCAGGAAATCATAAAAAAGGGATGAGAACAGAAGGAAGGAATCAACATGAATATAGCACACAGATTAGTAATGTAATGGTTTTCTTCTAACTGTAATTTTTTGGCCAACATTTCTGTATTTTTCCCTATTCTCTTTTCTATGTTCTTTTCGTTTCTACTGAACATCCTCCCCATACCCTTTTGCTGATTTTTCCCTTGGGGCCCAGACAGACAAGTGATGACTGTTCACTTCTCTTGGGGCTGGGTTAGCCCAGTGTGTCTACAACTAGCAGACCAACCCTGAAAGCCCAACAAGGACAGTTGCCACTCCTCGGCGTCCAGGGCAGTAACTAACAAGGCAGTCAGCTCTAGATCAAAGTTTATTTTGAAAAGACTAGACTACCAATAATTTCCATTCCTGGAAATCAAATGAACAGTCTTCGTTGTTCTCACATTTTCCTTTGGCCACTTTTTTCTATCTGTGTTGAGTTGAGCTGTGTGTTTTCCTGTACTTCCTGTTGCTTATTTTTCTGGGATCAGATGGAGGGAGTGTGCCTATGAATACATCGTACCAAAGGGATTTTTCAGTCTGTTCATAAAAGAAAATCATGGTTAACAAGTTCCTTCCTTGGCTATAGGAAAAGAGGTAGTAATAAAGTGAGCAGTGGGGCAAAGGAAAAGGAAGAATTAGGTGAGGAAAGGCTCTCAGTGAGCAAAGTGCAAGCTAAGTTGGAAACAGAAATGATTTCAAAATAGCCAAACAGTATTCTCTGGTGAATATCATGAAGATGAAGAGCTTCAGAGAACAAAATAATAAAATTAGTTTTTCATCCAAAGAACCCAAGAGGAATTTTTTTCCCTTTATCAGGTAGCTAAACAAAGAAATACAGAAGTTTGTAAACGTTCAGAAAAGCTAGGTAAAGGTTTTATTATTATTCATTCATCTATGCAACTCTTTCTAACTGTAAAAGATTTTTTCTCTTCTTGTGCAGTACTCCCCATTCCCTGTGCCTTCCCCCCACCTCCTAGGCAAGATTATATCAACAATTATTATTTCTTTGGTCTTTTTCCAGTCCAGTTACATCATGTGCAATAAAAGTAAACATACTTATAACATTTCATGTTCTGTAACACAATACAGTTCTCCATTCTGCTGGTCCTCAAAACTTAAAAAGTAATAAACACTTTTCACTCCCACAAAATTAAATGCCCTGGTATTTCAAATTCTTAGTAGAATGTGTCTTAGTCCTTGAATTCCCAGAAACCTGTAAAGATAGTTCAGAAGAAACAAGGTACTATAAAAGCACAACAAATAATAGCTACAAAATTATTATGAGAACATATCTGATTTCATAAGAGTTAGCTGTGAACAGCTGCAGCCTAAAGGTTCCATACTTTTTTTCTCATAATAAAATAATATCATAAAATTGAATTCTTGAAGTTAAACTATGTACTCCTGGGATCTTAATGACGCTTTTGAATATAAATCGATAAAAAGTAGTATCACATCAAAATCTTCCAAATCTAAAACTAATGAAAAATCACGTTAATCACACTAACAACAAATCAAATAATTTGAATAATGCCAAATATAAAACCTTCAACTGTAACTAAAACTCTGAAACACTGAGATGGTCTTATTTTATTTAAAGCTGCCACTGAGACACCTGGGTGGCTCAGTCGGTTAAGCGTGTGACTCTTGAATTCCTTGATTTAAGCTCAGGTCATGATCTCAGGGTCCTGAGACTGAGCTGTGAAAGGGGCTCCCCACTCAGTAGGGAGTGTATGGCTGCTTCACTCTCTCTGCCCCTCCCTCTACTCATGCACAAGCTCTCTCTAAAATAAACATTGAAAAATAAATAAATAAATAATGGGCACCTGGGTGGTTCAGTGGGTTAAGCCTCTGCCTTCAGCTCAGGTCATGATCCCAGGGTCCTGGGATCGAGGCCCACATCGGGCTCTCTGCTCGGTGGGGAGCCTGCTTCCTCCTCTCTCTCTCTGCCGGCCTCTCTGCCTACTTGTGATCTCTCTCTCTGTCAAATAAATAAAATCTCAAAAATAAATAAATAGATAGATAGATAGATAGATAGATAGATAAAGCTGCCATGAACTATGAAAGAACCACAAAAATTTTAACTAAAAGAAATGAGTCAAATTGTAAATTATATGCCTTAGTATCTTATGAGAAATATTTAAGTTATTGATTTAGAGATTTATGTTTACTCCCTTCAAAACTGTGGAGGTCCCCACATTATCTTTGTTTGATAAATTATACAATAAGAATTGCAAGGAGCAAAAAATCTCATGTTCATTGCTAAACATATGTTCTAATAAATCTTCAGAACCAAATTCTGGATTCTAATCTCAAACATCCAGATTGCTTGTCCACAGAGTAGGGACTGATCTTCATTCTTTATTTGGTATTGTACCTTTTGGAGCCAATCAACCATGGTAATAACAGTAGCAATGAGGATTAACTGATATACTTAATTCCTTAGCAAATAAGAATGTAGGCTATGACCACACATTACAGAACTTGAATAAAAGAAGCAGTGTACCACATTATCTGCTCTAGCTCAAGTATGTGCTGAGTCCAACCACCCTTTGCTACCTGCACCACTTCTGCACCTGTCCAAGCCACCATCATCCCTCCCTTGCATAAGTGCCATGGCCTCTTGACTGGCTTCCCTGCTCCTTCCTGAGTCTCAACAATCCATTTTTCCACTCCAAAACCAAACTATCTACTAGTAGAACATGACACTCCCCTGCACATTTTCTCTTCCCTTCTTCCTCCTCCTATCCTTCTTTTCCTGCAGGAATAGACTAGATGAGCAACATTCTATGGTTGTTTTCTCCTTCTCAAGCTCTGATGAGAAGGGGCTAAGAAAATTAGTTCCCCAAATTAGTGCAGTCTTTCTAATAATATCTTACTACTTTCAGAATTTGGAACAAAAAAATTGCAAGAGTCATTAATACCTCACTTACCCAGAAGCCACATGTCTAATGAGCCCAACTTTCTAAAATACTACTGAGATTATGACTATTATTATTACTACTACTACTATTATTACTATTATTACCAGAGATTATAGAAATAGGGAAGGAGGCTCACAGGTACCACAAAGTCCCCACATTAAAGTACTTTAGACAAGCCTAATAACCCTGATCATCTACCTTCCTACAAATAATCAGAGAGAATATATTGTTGGGGACCGGAGCTCCTGAGGCAGGCACCTGGCAGTATCAGAAAGCGAACACTAATAGCCTGCCAGAGAGGAGGAGATAGCAAAACTATGAAAAATAGGCATGAGATTTAGAAACAGCAACTACATATGGTACCCAGTGTCATGGAAAAAGTCCACCTGGAGTAGACCCTACGTGTATCGTTATATCTCAGCACCATGTTTCCAAACTGATCCTGAAATAACAGGAAAAGATTACATGGTATTCCAAATACTTCATTAAGAAGATGGGGAAATGTACAATATGTTTTAGTAAATTTTCCAACAAAACAATTGCAATAATCTTAAGTGATGGTGCTTTAAGGTTACAATTCATTTACTGCCTATATGTAAAGTTCATTGCTCCATGATAGCGGTAATAGAGCCAACAAAATTACTGGCTGGCAAAGAAATTAATCTTGTGTTTAAGTTGAGAGTTTTCTGGTCAGTGCTGTGCTTCTCTCAAGAGGGTGGCTGGGTGGCTCACTTGGTTGAGCGACTGCCTTCGGCTCAGGTCATGATCCCGGAGACCTGGGATCAAGCCCTGCATCTGGCTCTCTGCTCTGCAGGAAGCCTACTTTTCCCTCTCTCACTACCCCTGCTTGTGTTCCCTCTATGGCTGTGTTTCTCTCAGTCAAATAAATAAATAAATAGAATCTTAAAAAAATAAATAAATAAATAAGAGGGCGCTCAAGGCTTCCCTTCTGCAGGTGTGCATCCAGGATGGATGGAAGCAGGGAGGCCATGTGTTCTCCCTACTTGGAAGTTCCCTGGACACCCAACAAGCTAAAAGGATATGGTTATATGCCTGTCTGGCATGTTTGTTTTTTTTTTTTACTTTAAATTTATTTTATTTTTTCAGTGTTCTCCATGCAATAGGTGCCCTCAGTACCCACCACCAGGCTCTCCCATCCCCCCACCTCCTCCCTGCAAGTTCCTCAGTTTGTTTCTGTGTCCAAAGTCTCTCATGTTTCATTTCCCTCCCTGAATTACCCTATTTCCCATTTACTTTCCTTCTCCTACTGTCTTCTATTTTACCCCTTATGCACCACAAGTAAGTGAAACCATGTGATACTTGACTTCTTCTACTTGGCTTATTTCACTCAGCATAATTTCTTCCAGTCTAGTCCATGTTGCTACAAAAGTTGGATATTCATCCTTTCTGATGGAGGCATAGTATTCCATTGTATATATGTACCACATCTTCTTTATCCATTCATCTGTTGATGGGCACCTTGGCTCTTTCCACAGTTTGGCGATTGTGGCCATTGCTGCGATGAACATTGGAGTACATATGGCCCTTCTTTTCACTACATCTGTATCTTTGGGGTAAATGCTCAGTAGTGCAATTGCAGGGTCATAGGGTAGCTCTATTTTTAATTTTTTAAGGAATCTCCACACTGTTTTCCAAAGCAGCTACACCAACTTGCATTCCCACCAACAGTGTAAGAGAGTTCCCCTTTCTCTGTAGCCTCTCCAACACTTGTTGTTTTCTGACTTGTTAATTTTGGCCATTCTGACTGGTGTAAGGTGGTATCCCAGTGTGGTTTTGATTTGAATTTCCCTGATAGCTAGTAACGATGAACATTTTTTCATGTGTCTGTTAGCCGTTTGTATATCATCTATGGAGAAGTGCCTCTTCATGTCTCTTGCCCATTTTTTGATGTGTTCATCTTCTTTTTGGATGTTGAGTTTGAGTAGTTGTTTATAGATCTTGGATATCAGCCCTTTGTCTGTAGTGTCATTTGCAAATATCCTCTCCCATTCTGTGGGTTGCCTCTTTGTTTTGTTGACTGTTTCCTTTGCTGTACAGAAGCCTTTTATTTTGATGAAGTCCCAGAAGTTCATTTTCGCTTTTGTCTCCTTTGCCTTTGGAGACGTGTCTTGAAAGAAATTGCTGTGGCTGATGTCAAAGAGGTTACTGCCTATGTTCTTTTCCAGGATTTTGATGGATTCCTGCCTCACGTTGAGGTCTTTCATCCATCTTGAGTTTGCCTTTGTGTGTGGTGTAAGAGAATGGTCTAGTTTCATTCTTCTATATGTAGCTGTCCTATTTTCCCAGCACCATTTATTGAAGAGACTGTCTTTTTTCCACTGGATATTTTTTCCTGCTTTATCGAAGATGATTTGACCATAGATCTATGGGTCCATATCTGGACTCTCTACTCTGTTCCATTGGTCTATTTCTCTGTTTTTGTGTCTGGCCGTTTTTATCAGCTTTCTTCCCCATTGAACTGACTTCCTCTTTGGACTGCTCCTCCCTCTCCTACTCCTGGACACAAAGGCTGCCTACTCCTTGGAAAGACTTTGTCCTTCTTCATTCAAAAAATATTTATTGGGTGCCTGGGTGGCTCAGAGGGTTAAGCCTCTGCCTTCGACTCAGGTCATGATCTCAGGGTCCTGGGATCAAGTCCCACATCGGGTTCTCTGCTCAACGGGGAGCCTGCTTCCCTCTCTTTCTCTGCCTGCCTCTCTGCCTATTTGAGATCTCCCTGTCAAATAAATAAATAAAATCTTTAAAAAAAATATTTACTAACCATCTATTACAGATCAGGCCTTGTTTTAGATGCCCGGGATGCAGCAGTAAAGCAGAAATGCCCTGCTAAATAGACAGCTAATGCCAGCTCTGCCCGAAGCCTTCACTGTCATGCAGGGTACAGAATAAAATTAGGACACAGGTGAGAGGCCTTCCAAGTCAAAACAAGATAAAAGGCTGCACAGAGGAAATACTGGACTGTATCCATTTACCGTCAGACTGAGCCCTTGTCCTAACTGGTTAGAGTGTATCTTTCACCCAAGGTATACAAAAGCTACCCCTCTTAGTACAAGTCTATGTCCAAATGCCTCATGTCTGCTACCCACTAATCGACAGAGAACTCTGCCTCTCACAGTTAAACACAGTTACTTTGACCAGTCTATTCATCCTTAAGACTTAACAGAAGATATGGTCTTAGTAGTTGGCAAAACAAGATATCGACATTCCTCAATGAACAATATCACAACGTAAAATCCCTGGCTTTAATATTAACATGGCTAATCTCCTTAGCAGGCCTAAAATATAAAGAGAGTTCTTACAAATGAACCCAGAGGACCTCTCTACATTATGAGTTAACCAGAGAGTCCTTAATGCTAACTATACTTTGGAAGGCCACCTGGAAATCTTCAGCAAATGCCCTGCTTCACCCACTTTGGATGAAACTTCTGAGTTCAGTCTGCATAGAAGATTAATAGTAACTATAGCTTTTTTTTTTTTAAGATTTTTTTATTTATTTGACAGAGAGAAACATAGCCAAAGAGGGAACACAAGCAGAGGGAGTGAGCAAGGGAGAAGCAGGCTTCCCGCCGAGCAGGGAGCCTGATATGGAACTCGATCCCGGGTCTCCGGGATCATGACCTGAGCCGAAGGCAGTCGCTTAACCAACTAAGCCACCCAGGAGCCCCATAACTATAGCTTTTATAGAAATACAAAATTATTCTGTTATCAGTGGAAATTGAGAACAGCAACTAGATGTGGGTATACTTAAAAAAAAAAACAAACTTTTTTGTTAATTTGTGAGTAAAAGAACCTCAGTTTTAGGTTTTAAAATGTTAAGCCTTAAAAAAACGCTTTAAAATACATTCATTTTTTTGTGATAGCCAGCCTGCAAAATGACCCAATAATTCTTGCTTCCCAGTACTTACACTGCTGTATAACCTTCCCACCTGACCCCACTCCAGGTGAACAATGTAGCCAACAAGATATTCCTGAAACGACAGAGAAGTGTGACTTCCAAGACTAAGTCATAAAAGATATTCTGGCTCCCATCTTGCTCTGTGAGACTGTTTGCTCTAGGGGAAGCTGGCCTCCATGCTGAGGCTCATAAAGGAGCTCAGATGGGAAAGAAGTAAGACCTGCCAACACCCAACACCTTGGGAGTTGCTCTGTCAGTCTCTATTGACAGTGGTGGTATGGGCAAGGAAGGCATCCCCTAGGCCAAATTACTTGTGGCAAGTCCCAACATTTCCCTGATCGAAGCCAATGTCCTTGTGGTTCTTATGACTATAGGACACAACTGCAGCAAACCATCAGGGAACTTCAAAGAATAAGAAATTTTACTCACATATGAGGGATGCCCAATGGCCACACACCAAGGTCAGAGTAGACAGAGAAAGAGGAAGGAAGGTAGAACCTGAGGCTCTGCCTTTATTAGGGTCTAAGGTCTGGGGTCTGGAGTTTTATGGATCCTCTCTTTATGGGCAAATTTAAAGCATTACGGCATGAGAAGGGAGAAGTAGGGTCATCCAAGTGGTTACCAGGGTCTTCATGGATGGGGTTCCTTATCTAGCTGTTTTGCTAGTAGCTGTGCGATGCAGCTGGAAATATGTTGATTTAAGATGGATATCTTTGCAGTAGATGCCTCAGCAATGAAAAGTTTAATGCCAGGCACTTAGACTATAGTCAAAACATCTAATGAGAGGCACCTGGACTATAGGAGTACACCATCTTTGAAGTGTATCCTCCACCTCCATGCTAGTCTTCAGATCACTCTAGTCCTGGTTGACATCTTGAGATGTCATGAGAGATCCCAAGCCAGAGCTATTCAGATAAGGCCCTCCAAATCCCTAACCAAAAGAAAATGTGGAAGATAATAAATGCTTACTCTTATAAGTGGTTAGATTTGGGGGTAATTTGTTATGCATCAATAGTTAGCTAATATAAAACTTTATACTGTTAAGTTGCTAGCTGACAAATGAACCATTCTACGTTCACTATCAATTCATCCTAGATCCAGTTACTACATATATTTACATAAACAATACATATATACCCATAGTCAACAGCATGAGCTCAAAAAGACCAACTGACTTCAAAGATATGCTCTATGTTGTGTGAGCCGAGACAAGTTACTCATCTTTCCAGTCCTGTAAAATGGGCATAATGACAGTACCTGTCTCATAAGATTGTTGTGAGAACTGAGTAATCCTAGGAAAGAACAATGTCAGGAATATAGGAAGTGCTCAATAATTCTATCTACTATGACATATGAATAAATAAACGAGACGGTTCTTTTTAAAAGAATAAAAGTGACATTAGAATGAGTTGGGATAACACATTCATTTGGCTGTGGATTCTATCTTTCTGTGGCTTCTGTAATCTAAGAAAAGGGAAAAAAAAAGAAGCTGAGAAACCAAAGCAGGCAGACAAGATTCAGGTCAATAAGCCTTACCCACATCTAACCATGGTAAAGTAGTGTGACCATATAGTTTACCATAAAAACAGGGATACCTCTGAGAGTGAAAATCTATTGAGAAGGATGTTGAGTCAACAGCACGGACCCTAGCAAAGCGGGTATATAAACATCCATAAGTGACTACAGCGTAGGCAAAAAAAACCCCAAAAACTGTTGATGACAATAAAGCTCTGAAAAAGAGATTCAAATTCCTGAGCTCTCCTGAGAGGAGCAAAGTTAAGGCTGAGAGTCAAGGGACACTTCGGTGGCTCAGTCAGTTAAATGTCTGCCTTTGGCTCAGGTCATGATCCTGGCATTCTGGGACTGAGCCCCACATCGGGCTCCCTGCTCCATGGAGAGCCTGCTTCTCTCCCTCTGCCCTTTACCCCGCTGATGCTCTCTCCCTCCTCCACTCTCCCTCGATCTCTCATTTTTAAAAAAACAAACAAAAAAAAAAAACAAAAAAAACACCCCAAACAATAAGGAACTAAGAGTCAAGTGTGTAAAGCACTACACTAGAAACTTGACTGAGATCAAGTGTAGGATTCCTTTGCGCGGTGATAGAGAATTAACAATTACCAAAAGGAGAGTTAATAATTTGCCAAAAGGTACCAAATGAATGTTTTATTTCCTCAGTTTTTCTCTTCCTGTGTCATCTGTTCAAATAAAGAGTCAATCTTCCTTAAGTTTTTCACAGGGCATACCACATACTAATGTAGGTTTCAGTTAGTAGCAACTTTAACTGAACTTCACTTTAGATTAAGAGGCTATGAAAACAGCATCAGCTAGTGAAAGCCCACCCTCATTATAGGCAAAGAACCTTTGAGGAAATAAACACTAAGCAGTACTGAACTTCCAAATGCAACTGGAGAGATTTTAGTGACTTCCTGTGCTTTTGGTCTAGTAATTCTTTATGGTAAACAACTCAGAATCCACTTTTTCCTATAATTATGTTCATACTTTTTTTTTAAACAGAAAAAAAAAGCAAGACTGTATTTGTGGAAAGAGTCTCAAGTTTACTGGGTTATTTCCTTTGCCATCATACAAGTAAGAGTACAGTAAATAAAGGCCCATTCCCAGATCAATTCAATGAGAGCTTTCCCTGAGACTGTCTAAAATTATGAAGATTATTGACATTGCACTTGTACAAGGGCAAATGCTCTCAGAGAACATCCTAAAATACAACTCTACCATAAGCAGAACTTTTAACTCTGTATCACACCGTAATTCCTCTTATTGTGGTACCTATGATGTCTCCATTCAGAAGTTACAAAGTAGTATATAATTAGGTAATTTGGATAGTGATGTGTACATTAAGGGCTAAGGACTTTACCGAATACAATGTCAAAACATGAAAAAAACAAACAAACAAACAAACAAAAAAAACAATGTCAAAACATGATTTTTAAAAGGCTAAAAATAGGGCGCCTGGGTTGCTCAGTGGGTTAAAGCCTCTGCCTTCAGCTCAGGTCAGGATCTCAGGGTCCTGGGATCGAGGCCCGCATTGGACTCTCTGCTCAGCAGGGATCCTGCTTCCTCCTCTTTCTCTGCCTGCCTCTCTGTCTACTTGTGATCTCTCTCTCCCTGTCAAATAAATAAAATCTTTAAAAAATAATAAATAAAACGCTAAAAATATAGTTCACATACAAACATACAGTAAGCACATGTCAGAGGCTTATGTAACTCATTAATAAGGAAAACAGCAAGGCGACAAAGAAATTGTTTTCGTGAATTAAAAAACTATATTTGAACAACATTGCTAAATTACATACAAAACTAGTGAATGTGCTATACGGGTAATAAAATGTAACTCTTGGGGTTATCTCTCCTACCTGACAGAAATCATTTGTATCTTAATAATTTTCTATAAATTAACTTCTAACTTTAATTGAGTCTGAGGACTAATTAAAAGCAGATATAGTAGGTAAAACAAAGTTACAGTCTCTGGAGAATCACATGACCCTTAGTGCTTATCATCCAATGCTCTAGTATGGCCTTAAAAGGGTATACCCTCGTCTTGTTATTTTATTACTAAGTTTCAGAACATTTTTCTTCACCGGAACAAAATCCTGATTCACTGGCCCATGATGATGACAACTACACTTCTCTCCCTGAAAAACATACAGAGGTTAGATTTCAGGTTCAGGGGTCAAATTTACACCTCAAGGTCCTTTTCACATTGTACTTACCTCCCATTATTAGGGTCCTATGCCACACAATGATGCTCCCTGTTCACCCTGCTGAGACAACAGTCTGCTTAAGGGCATAAACATGACATATTCTTCTTCATATTCATCACAAAGACCCCGCAGATCTTACTGTTTATTAATTCATGTAACAAAACTTTACTGAGTACCCACCATGTAAAAGGAGCTATATTAGGTCTGCTATGCTGAACCAAATTCTATAAAGGGAATGAGCACAGCCAAGAGAGAAAGCCCTGAAGGTCCTGAAAGAAATGAACAAACAGAAAAAAATCTATCACTTTAAAATCAAGGGAGGAAAAGAGAAAGGATGAGAAGAAAAAGCATGTCAATGCTGGCAGCAAAGAATGGGAGTACTGGAGGATAAACAGACAAAATCCATAGCTGGAAGCAAAAAAGAGGTAACAGGAGAATTGCTCAATACTACAGAAGTGACTGCTCATGCATTCCTTCACCAAAAAGCAATTGAATGATGATCGTTAACTGGATGTGCAGAGAAAAATCTAAAAAATACAGAGGGACAAAAAGCTTCAAACTATTTACATCTGAGTCAAAAACAAGGGAAATACTGAATGTTACCAAAAGAGCCGAACGTCTCCCCAGTTCTTAGCATTACGTGATGTCCACTTGAGAGGCAAAGAGGACGCGTGCAATCCACGTCCCTTTCCAGCTTCAAAAAGTTCTGGACTCTCCTGTTCTTAGGAAATCCATACTTCTGTTAAGAGTTTACAAGGCTCAGCAAGGTCTGGCCCCAGCATTCCTCTCTCCCTATCCCTGATCCTCTCTCCCTTGGTCATGAAACTCCAACATGGCTTCTGAAGTCTAGGAAAACACTAAGTTCCTCCCAATCTTAGGTCCTTCAAACTTGCTGGCCCTCTATCTAGGATTCTCCTGGCATGGCTAACTCTGCCCATCCTTCAAGATCCAACTTCAATATCACCTCCTCAGGGAGACCTTCCCTAACCACCCCATCTCAAGGAGCCCTCACCCACCCACCTACCCACCTACATCTCATTATCTTCTAACTTAATATCTTCAATTAACCATTATATCCCCAAATATACTAAGCATTTAATGTTATTGAAAGAATACACATAGTTAATATGAAGAACTAGAATACCAGCAAAGAGGGCCCATGCCAAAGCCCTAGAATCGTAGTGCAACTTCTCATGGCTTCTTGGAAGTCCTACTCTGACTCCTACTAGGCCCTGGCTCACAAGGCAATAACAGACCTCGTGGCTGCAAACAGCTTCCAGCAAGCCCTGAAGATACCTGGTTCCAACCTAAATCTCAGAAAAGCCTGTGGATTATTCTCTCTTTCAGAAGCTTCCAAGTCTGAAGGTCTACCAAGCCAAGGTCAGGCTCTAAAGAGGGACTGGATACCCTCGTCAGGCCAGATACAAATACCCACACTTTAGGGCCTTCATGCCCTTGCAGACCACTTCTCCGTAACAGCTGCCCCACTCATCCCCTGCGAAGCTTCTCTCCTCCCTGGTTCTAGATACACTGCATCTCCACCTGGGTCCCCACTCTCTCTGCACCTCAACCAGTGTTGGGGGCAGAGTGCAGTAGGAGATGGGACAACAATGCTGGTAGATACTACTATTCATTAAACATCCATTCTATGTGAGGCACTTTCACATGACATCACACAGAACTCAGAATCTAAAATCTTCTCAGCCACCCTAGGAAGCAGATGGGATTTCTTTTTTTCAATTTCAGAAGCTGCATAAACCACACAAGGTCACACAACTAGAGGGTAGGAGAGGCAAGATCTAAACCCAGGTTTAACTACCTTGAAAAGCTATATTATTTCTAGCACCATCTAGTGTCTTTACTGGCAGTCATGGGGAAAGATAGTAGAGGGGAGGGAAAATGCCATCCTTGCTCCCCACCCTCAACATTAAGAGGAAGGAAAAAGTGGGGTGAGGAGTTGAGAAAGGAGTAAGAAAAGGGAAAGAGGGGCACCTGGGTGGCTCAGTTGGTTAAGCGACTGCCTTCGGCTCAGGTCATGATCCTGGAGACCCGGGATCCAGCCCTACAACGGACTCCCTGCTCGGCGGGAGGCCTGCTTCTCCCTCTCTCACTCCCCCTGCTTGTGTTCCCTCTCTGGCTGTGTTTCTCTCTGTCAAATAAATAAAATCTTTAAAAAAAAAAAAAAAAGGGAAAGAAAATCCCTCGCCCCTGTTGTACCCACTCCCCCCTGTATTTTACCCGTACCCCCACCCCACCCTGCTTTCCCCACTCCATGCTGATGTTTCTTACCAGCATCCCACACTACCTCTAGCCTTGAACCTTCACCAGCACCTGCCTGACAAGCGCTTCCCCTGGGATACCTGCAAGAACATTTCTGCTCTGACTCCAGCATCATGGAAACCCTTCACTCTTGCTGCAGGGCCGCCACAGAGTGATGGCTTCCTGGCTTCCTTAATTGGAATTCAACACATTTTTCCATAAAATTATATTGCATTGTGGTTAGGGCTTGTAATACCAGTGGCCTTTTTATGAAAAAAAGATGGAGATGGAGGAGAAGAAAGAGGAAGAGGAGGAGGAGGTGGAGGAAGAGAAGGAGAAAGAAAAAAAGAAAAATAGAGATCCACTAATCTGAAATCCAAAACGCTCTGAAAACCGTAAGTTTTTTCAAAACTCATTTGGCAGAAAAACCTGACCCAACCTGAACTCATTTGGCCCGAATTTATTTGGCAACAGATCCTGACCTGAACTGACACGAGGTTATTTATAGTTTTTATTTATCCCACTGAGTGTGAATATTCATCAGTTACAGTGCAAAAGTATTAATGTGTTTGATTACAGGCTTCTGCTACAGGCCACACTGCCGGGCTATGTAGTAACTGGTATATGCACAATATGATCCTTTAAAAAAAAAAATCCAGAGTCAGCAAAATCCGGCCTCAAAGGTTCTGAATACAGAACTGCAGACCTGTATTTACTCAGATTTAAACTCTTTGAACCTTGCATTCATCGCAAGTCTGAAATTAGGTCACAGAAACATCATTTCTTTAGGAAGATATATTCTTAATTCCAAACAAGCAACTTAAAAATGAACTTTTGGGACACCACTAATTCATGGGTTGGAAACTATATAAAAATATACAATAAAGAAAAATATGCCATGATCAAAGTTTTCCATCCTGCAAAAAAAGATCAGATTCTGTTTCCCAATCTTTAAGGAAGTCTTCAGCTTCCAAAAAATATGGCCAATCTTCTTGAACCTCTTTGTGCACTGAGGAGAGTATTGGAGTATTAGAACGTGGACCAAAGAAAAGAGAGGTAATACTAGAAATCCTGTTAACTGCTTCTATCCTGTCACTCTGTTCATTTATATTTTTGCCAAAATTATGTTTTATGGTTTTTACTGCCATTCAGAGTTTATCTTTCCAGCAGAAGGAAAGCATCAAATGCCCCTTTCAACACAAGATATGTTCAAAGCAAAATTCCAATCTTCTTATAATCATCTTATGAATGTGATAAATCCTGTAGCTCCCATTTTGTTTGGTAGAAAAACCAGAACCAAATTTATAGCCTAACTCCATCCCCTGTATAGAAGTTTATACTGCATGTACTTTGTACTAACCCTACCCATACCAACCTTGTTATATTTCTCCCATTTTCCTTTGGCCCAATTCCTTCATCTATTTATTTTATATGGTGGTGGTAGTAGTGGAGGCAGTTAGGTGTGTTTGTATGTATAAATTTCCTCAATATCTTCTTTTAATAAGGTGGAGTTTGGATAAACAAATAAGTAATTGTATACTTAATAATGTACTGGCATGAATCCATTTACTCCCCACTGTAGAGGCTCCAGTAATAATAGAACTCTAAATCATTCTACTTGATTAATTGCACAAATACTGAGCCATAATTAAAACCTTCTCTACCAAAATGCCTATGGCATCATTCATTATATGAAAATAATCATAAATTGGGGCAAGCAAAAACAGCATCTCAGCAATATTCCATATTTCAAAAATATATACAGTAATCCAAGATACGTGGTAAGACTTGACCATCACTTTACCCCAAAGGCTTGGGAGACACAAGCTTCAAATCACAGCATTCATTTATCTCTCTACTCCATATCCCCAGACCACAGTTACTTCCCACAGCACCACATCTGAGCCTAAGATTATGAAATCTCCACTGCTCACTGCTCGCACCAGGCCTCCTACTTGCTGGAGTTACTGAAAGACAATGGAGCTACTGAAAGATGGGGAAGTCCTAAAAAGTATTCGTAAAACCCCTAAGAGCTGAACACTTTCTGTTCTCTGGCTGCATCTGGTGATCAACCTTTTATTTTCCTTTCAGTGGTTGCAAAGCTTTGAATTTTTCCATGTATAATCCATACTTCTGAAGAGTTGTCTAGTTAAAAAATTTCTGAAGGGAAAAATTAGAATTTAAGAAATGGTAATCAAGATTCATAAACAGTAAATCAGGATATATAATGTGAGCCTGCCCTCCCTGAGCCCAAACTGTAACCATGAAGCTCTACAAGAAGTGAAAAAGGGGGTTATATGTGTTCTACAAACAGAAGTCCATAGTCCAGTGCATCTCAAGTATGAGTAAGGGGTCACCAGGATGTAGTTTCTTACCCAAAACTGGATTCTGACAGAATTCTATTTGAATAGATCAAAAACTCGGGTGCCTGGGTGGCTCAGTCTGTTGGGTGTCTGCCTTTGGCTCGGGTCGTGGTCCTGGGGTCCTGGAGTTCCGTCTGGCATCCAGCTCCCTGCTCAGTGGGGAATATGCTTCTCCCTCTGCCCCTCCCCCTGCTCATGATATCTCTCTCTCTCTCTCTCTCTCTCTCTCTCTCTCAAATAAATAAAGAAAATCTTTAAAAAACAAAACAAAAACTCTCTCACTCCCCCTTCTTGTGTTCCCTCTCTAGCTGTATTTCCCTCTGTCAAATAAATAAATAAAATCTTTAAAAAATAAAATAAAATGCAGTAATCAATATATATTAGTAGAATAAACTGAAATCTACCTGATGCTATGCCATATAATACCAAAAACAAAATGAAATAAGAAGATTGGGGAAGATTTTGCAACATAAAAGTCTGAGTTCAAAAAAAAATTAAAAACCAATTTATAGGTGAATGTTTCATTAAACCTCTAAAAATTGTTAAGAAATATTTCATATTGCCTGGCCTTTTTAAATTTTAATTTTACCTTGCAAAATTCTGAGCCATAAGATGCTTAAAGTCTCTTTAAAATAATGGCTTATGACTACTACCATCAAAGGAACACTGTACCTAGAAGAGCGTGCTAAGCAGAAGTCTAAAGATGTCCCCCAAGATTCCCATCCTCTGATGATTCAGCCAAGCACTAAATGAGGTACTGCTGTGAAGGGGCTTTGCTGCCTAATTAAGCTACTAATCAGTTGATTCTACAGACATTATCTTGATTTACTTAAATTACACAGGGAATTCGATTTAATATACGGAATAATATTTTAATAATTAGAGCTCTCCAGCCACGAAAGGACTGCCTCAAAAAGCAGTCAGAAATAAGATTCTTACAATTCCATTAAAAAAAATTGGCCTGAATGACCTCTACATTCCAAAATTCTCTGATTCCATCCACTTAGACACAGAGTTATAGGGACCATTGCAATGCTGGCTTTATCAGAGCACTGGGTAAGGCGCTACTGCTGTATAGAATGGCACGTGAACTCATTTAACTTTAACAGGAAGGTAGACAGGGCCCTCTCACAACATAAATGATCAGCATTCGAAGTTTCTAAACAGGAGTAACATATGTGTATACAAAAATGAAACCATTTTAAAGGGCAACCTCTTGTTTTTGATTCTGTAGAGTTCCTTTTCAAAAGTGAAGTTTGGAACTTCTGGTTCTGAAGTGGAAGATGAGAATGGGAGAGAGACCCGGGGAACGTGCCCTGATGAGAAGGGAGCCAGAACAAAACGTGTCAACGTTTCCAAGTTGCCCGAACACCTGACTCTACCAGGACAGTCTACCCCTTCCCTTCAAAACAGAACCTGCAGAACCTGCTCATCACAGGACAGCAAGAAGTTCAGCAAGTTGTTTCGCCACAACCTGTGACTGCTCGTTTACCGAAGACGCGCAGCGGGCTGTTGTAAGGAACATTTCCCTCGGTACTCCCTTTCCCAAACATAAAGACAAGCATTTCTGCAAGGTTCACATTTCAGTCAGTTTCTTGTTAGGTTTGGTGTGCTTCCTTGAGATTGGCTGAGTTTCCCTGGTTTTGGTGGAGTGAGGACGAGCCAATCATTTCCTGTTTACCTTTCACTAAGGCCAAATTGGACAAATGCAAATAAACGTGGCTTTCAAGTATATCTCTGGCACTCCTGGCACTGCCTTTGTTTACTATACTGAGAACGAGGAGAAACTACCCACTCACCCGGAGATCACGCCCAGGGTGCCCTTGGGGCGGCGGGGTGACTAGCCGCCTCCCAGACGAGGCTGCACTGGACCAGCGGGCACCCGGCACCCGAGCCAAACTCTCGGCTTATCTGCTGTTCACACAGCGCCACCGCACTCACCAGTTCCTAGAGAAGGCATTCTGAGAAAAAAGAAAGAGCCCCGTTCCCTAGAAACATTAAATTAACACAAGGGATCTGGAAACGAAACAACAGATGCCTGAAAGCCTTCCCCTTGACTGTTTCCTGCCTTCTTGGAAAATCTTTGCATTAAAATAGATTGGATTACCCTGCAGAGCCTAATGCAGCTCCACAGCCTCATTTTGGGTTAACAGGAAAGCAAAGTTTGCCATCTTTTAAAAAGCATTTTCTTTCCAACGTGGTTTGAATATCGCCTTTGGGTTGTTGGTAGCAGCTGGGACCTGCAGGGGGGGGGGGGGTTGCATTACAATAAAGAACTTTCCATAACATTGACTTGCAAATCAGATAACCAAAATCGGGACTTGCAGAGTAGAAAGGTAGAGTGTAGAATGAGTAATAGAAGTTCAGAATCCAAGATTTGTGTCTGTAAAAAGCGCCTAGAAAGGGTACAGTCCAGTCCCTTATTTTACAAAGAAGTAATATGTTTGATTTCTAAGCCTATTTAGTTCAACCACAGTTAGAGGCATACGAAAGAGTAAAACTATCTAACAGCATTATCAGAGTCAAAAACAGAAGCAAAAAGGCAAAGGAGTAATATTTCATCAGCCTCCTCATTTTAAACACCAAGCACTAAGCACCAACCCGATCTGCAAATTAATCTCATCCTATAGAACTTGTAAATTCAAACCAAGATTAATAACCACAGACCTTGAGAACAGTGGGCCTTCGGTACAGAATGTAGTCCACTTCCACATCACCTTTACTTTCCATATTTTACATTTTTGAACACTGAGAATAAGATCCAAGGCCTCCTGTCAGTTACCAGGGTTTTACGGAGGAAATACAGTTTTTATTGTCAATAGCACTGTCTTTGACATTTTCACTTTTTTTTTTTTTTTGATAACCTTTAAGGAAGGACTCGTAAATGTTAGCCAATATTTTACATGGGTCTTGCTTTCTAGTAAAATCAGTTACCTGTGCTATCCTAAAAGGATTCTATGCTTATCCCAAACTTAGGAGCATGTGATGGGGGAGAAGTATATTACAAGAGACTATCAATAAATATACAATTAAATATCTTGGCCTAAGCAAGAAAGCAACAAAACTCATTTGAAAGCAAGGCAGTCAGACAAAATCATTTCATCTGTAACAAAGCAAGTATACCACTCCATGAGAACAGCAGCCCAAAGTATTTCTGTTTTAACTCACAGGGGATACACAGAATCTATCTTTCCTCCCTGACAGATGAAAAAATAAGGGGCAACTTTACAGTAACTTCAGTGCTTTCTAACTTAATGGCTGGACTTATGGAAAGGCAAGTAAAATTTTTAAATGTTTATAAGAAAGCAAAGGAAAATACTGCAAAAATTATTTAGCTGGCAGGCCACAGAGAAAGCCAGAATCACTGCAGGAGTCACCAAACTACCGAGCAGCTTTAAAACCGAAAGTCAACTCAAGCAGTTTTTAACAGGTATTAACTATTTTACACAACAAAATTATCATGTGTACATACTTTTTTAATATCACAAATAGTCTTACTTCTAACTATTAGGAAAAAGCTACAGGTATACAAAAATAACTAAACTGACTCGAACAAGAGAAAATAACTTGCCATGCAATACTATTAGCCAACCCTAGCTTTAAAAAAGAAGACCAGAGAATTTCAAGCCAATTCTCACTGATTATGGGTGACTTCTGCGCTTTCTAGGCAGACATTGTTGTTAAGACTATAGCTTTCACAGAAATATATTCCATTCTATCTAATTTTCATGTATCAATCACAGCAACACTAAAATAAAAATGACTGCAAACAAAAATGAGTTGACCAGGCTTTTTAAAAAATGTTTTATTGTTTAAAATAAAACCTTTGGCAAGTGCATTAGGGAAGATTAGCAAATTTTAAAATCCCCCTCAAATAACTTTCGAAAAAAAGAAAACAATCTTTATGCCATAGAAAACTATGGATAACTTATAACTCTCAGAATTCCTTTCACACAGCTAATGGGTCTCTCATTTCTGGGATTTCTTCACATCTAAGTGAAATGTTAAGAAATATTTGGATGTGATTTAAAAAAAGTTATTCTAATCATCCTGCTTCTCCATCTAATTTCAGCTCAATTAAGTTAAAAATCTAGTAAGTGCCTGGTCTGCTTCGTTTTTTTTCCCCCTATTTTAAAAATCATTATTAAACAGATGAGGTTATTATAGTTAAAACTCTAAATCCAAATGTCACAGGCTTTGTTGTAAAAATGTGCACAGTATTAGTTAAATATACTTTTCTTTCTATATATTTTTGTATCTTTGACCAAACTCTCCAAGTAAAACTTTAGTTTATGATTTGTATTCTAAAATAAAAATGTTCCTATTTTATGCTATAAAAAATATTTTAGAAAAAAATTTTTTTCTGAAGTTAGATGCTTCCAAATAAATGATTCAAGTGTTTTAGTGAAAGCCTCTTGTAATTAAAGAGGTGACTGGTAATGAGGAAGAAAACTGAAGGCATATTTACAATAAATCAAAAACAGAGTTGCAATTAGTAGCCTCCATATTGATTATTAATGTTCACCTATAAAATACTAGTCCTTGCATTTAATTCAAAAGCATAACCTCATTTTTTTCTTAACATATGAAAACTAATTTTCTGTTTTTTTCCATTTTTAAGATGAAAATGACTACTTTAAAATGACTATTTTAAAAACAGAAAACAACTTCTAGGATCTTTCCCTTTCTCCATTTCAAACCACAAGTTACTCTTATTTATCTTTCTGAACTCCTGAAATTCACGGACCTTGTAACAGCTTGGGGACTCAAGATAATAGAAACCACCAACAGTAGAAGACAGCCTTGATGGTTTTGATTATATTTTCCTAGAAAGATTTATATGATATTGGTATTTAATCTTAATAGTTTTTATTTTTTAAAGAAATCTTGCAATGCCAATAAAAGTTAGATTTATTTAGCCCATCAGTATACCCTAAAAACAGGATAACTTATAAAATATAAATAACACATTGTAATTGTATTTTTTTTTTTTTGAGATTTTTATTTATTTGTCAGAGAGAGGGAGGGGAGAGAGAGCCCACAAGCAGGGGGAGCAGGAGCGGCAAGCAGAGGGAGAAGCAGGCTCCCAGATGAGCAAGAAGCCCGATGTAGGACTCGATCCCAGGACCCTGGGATCATGACCTGAGTAGAAGGCAGACGCTTAACCGACAGAGCCACCCAGGCAACCCAACACATTGTATTCAATTTTAAATAATATGTTATATACTTTCAATATGTATGTCCTGTTAAGATTAGTGGGTACCAACCTCAAAACTGTTGGAAATGGGCAGAGTAGACATTTTTTTAAAGAAGAGGATACCTTAACCACGGCTCAAAACCTTCACATTTGGGTGTAGGAGAAAGATGGGAAAAGAGTACGGGCAGCCTGGTTCTTCATCGGGGCAGCTCCCCACCTCATGGCACTACGCTTCCAGAGCGTCCTGACCATTGTCAAAGTCTGTTTTGCTGTGAGAAGGGAAAAATCAAATAACATAAAACTCACTCTTCCAACTCAACTCCTTGTATTCTTTCAAAATCAAATTTTTCCACCGTAATTAGTATGATAAAAAAAGAAACCACTGGTAACCGAAATGATTTCCCCTTAAGACATTTTAAGGTCAATAAGAGCACACTTTTTTTTTTCTTTTTGCTCCCCTTTTTTCTTTTTTTAAAGTGAGACTCTCTGACTTATTAATGATTTTTATTCTGTTTAAATCTAGTCCCTGTTTTCTTATGTGATTTTTCTGGAGAGAAATAAGGTTTCCGTTGTTTATGCAGATAAAACAGGAGGCTGACACTTTACGCACAAAACAGAATAGCCAAAGGTTACAGTGATCCAAAGTTTACAGTGATGTCGACTTTAGTTTTGGGGTTTTGGGGGCCGGTGGGGTTTTGGTGGGGCTGGGGGGCAGGTGTGAAGAATTGAGTGTGTTTCCTTAGTAGAGAGAGGATCTTCACTTCACGTCGATGCTATCCTGGTTCCAAGGCGGGGGCTGGCTCTGCCAGTTCTTCTGGGTAGACCTCACAACAGAGTTAAGCAGACTCTATTCTCTAGGAAGGCTGAAGTTGGCAACTGCATCTCATGGAAGATTCCACAAAAGGCTAAATTAGGATGAGATCGTCAACAGGCTTTAAAAAGGCAGAATTCCAGGCTCCATCCCTGAGGCCAACCGGCCTCCTTCAGGTCCTTGTCCCCACAGTCTGACACTTTTGGCCTCTCCTCTCTCCTCCAGCTTCCCACCCCATTCTTCTGCCAGCCCTCCCTTTTTCCTCTAACCCTGCAAAAAATGAGCAGCACTGTTGTTTTGCTCCAACTGACAAAACAGCTAAGAACACCAGAAGAACATGACTGCCCTTTTCAAAATGGGCCATGTGATCACCCTATTTAAACCCAGCTTTTACAGTAAAAATGAATAGACAGGGAGCTGTTTACAAAACTCTCCTGCTTGCCTTAATAACACTGTCATCTCCTCCCCTTTCAGCCTTCTAAATACCCCCAGTGAAATTATATAATGAGTTTTATTTTCTCACTCCGAAACTCTTCCTTGGTCCAAATTGCTAATGCGGCAGGTTCCAGCTGCCTAAATTCCCTAAACAACATTCCCTGTTCCTTAAAAAGTGTGCCCCTGCAAGCACAGCAGTTCCGCTCCAGGGCTCAGAACTGTGGAATGACGACCCAGTTCCTTAGCCAGGGAAGACCCATGGCAGAGGCAACATGGCCGACTGAAAGGTGAACCATATCTGAGTTCCTTCTCCCGCTGAGGCAGCCAAGAGTGGACAAGGAGAGGCCATCCTCCATTTTTCTTCTGACTCTTACACTGAGTCCATGGGAACTACCTCTGCTCCAAAGAAACCACCCTTCTAACGAAGAGAGGTGGACACTAAATTTGTACTGCTTTTTATGAAGGCATTTGTTTCCCCAAGAAGGAGCAGAGTTCCAGACAACTGACTGCCTTAGTTAGGTGACCTGAAAACCGAAACAGCAAACTGAGTAAAGGGCAAAGTGTGAGTCCTTTCTTTAAATTAATGAGTATAACTTCAATGTTTACATAATAGTTACTGACTTTTATCTGACACACATGGTATGCAGGCCTCTACCTCTGGCAAAAATACTACTGGAACTATCCTAAGCAGATGTGGATGCTTTATTTTGATTTTTTAAGGCTCCAAAAAAAGAAATTCCATGACCTCACCTGCACTGCCAGACTTCACAATAGTCTTCACACTCAACAATGTAGAGATGGCTAATTATGTAGAGTTCCCTGCACACACACCATGCCGGCCCAAGTCTCCCTGTCTCTCCACCTACTGTTTCCCCTACTTCGAATACCGTCTCCGACCTCGTCCACATAGCAAACTCTAATTTATTCTTCAATAGCTGGCTTATGCTGCCCTCACTCGCCTGTCCCAGCCCTAAGTCATCACTGTGTCCTCGGTCACTTGTACACGTACCTGTACACCCCCCACCGTCAGACAGTGAGGAACATATTCGTTCACGTCTCCCCTGTGGGACTCACATTCCTGAAGGAACTGATTGTTTTTATATCATATATCTAATTCTTTGCATATTTTATACCAAATAAGATAAAAATAAATTTAAATGAAAATTTTAAAAAGGCAGAACTAAACTGATGTGGCTGTACAATGACTTCTACCTTTCAGTCATAATGAGCTTGTTGCTTGCTCCTAAGTCTGTCATGTTATTGTCTGAAATCCTTTGTTCTTGCTCTATCCTCAGAGGGAAAAAAACAAAACAAAATAAAAAGCTCACCACACTTCACACTCTCTGTCTTCTGTATCGTCATTACATGGGGGACATGGACGGCTGGGTTACTGGAGAACAACTGACCTAACTTATCACATCCTAAAAGAAGTCAGTATGGAACTGAGGAAATCAGTGCATCTGTCAGCACTTAACGCACCCTCCATTCAACCCATCGTAACTATTTGAATTGGCACTGATGGAAATAAAAGAATTTACTGTTGAGAACAGAAGAAAACTACTATAGGAAACGGTAGAAGAAATATCATTGGAAGAGCTGGTATGAGGCAATATTTATACGAAGAGATGGGAAAAACAGAGATGATGGAGGCCAAAACAGAAAGTTTTGAATCTAAAGACTTTATAAGTCAGTTTGGTCTGTCTTTTCTAGGAAAGGCTGACCGCAGACCAGAATAACAGGAACATTACTCCCAGGTCCCTACACAACGTGCGGCCCTGCTGGGTCGGGCTTGCTTTGGCAAACGCCAAGTGCCATGGACTGATCTGCGTGACAGCTTGGTGGCTACGATTCTCCCTTGAGATTCTTTTTCTCTACTTTAACAATGAACATACCACGTTCCCCAAAAGCTTTTCTGGGACTGGACCAGAGGGAGAGAGGCAGAAGAGGGGAGCTAAAAATCTCTTGAGGCCCTAGTACATGCGCCTGGTACTTGCTAAGCATTTTATATGTATCATCCATCTACCATCCTCCCACCAAGCCCACCGAGTAGGCATACTTTTTTTAAAATATTTATTTATTTATTTATTTATTTATTTGAGAGAGTGAGAGAGCCCAAACAGGGGGAGAGGCAGGCAAAGGAAGAAACAGGATCTCCGCTGAGCAGGGAGTCCATGTGGGACTCCATCCCAGGACTCTGGGATCATGACCCAAGCCAAAGGCAGATGTTTAACCAACTGAGCCACCCGGGGATCCCTTATTCTCACTTTCAATGCAGTTTCAAACCGAGGTTTCCAGTATTCTTTCCATAAACTATACTATTCCTATTTCTACTATCAGCAGTAAGAACAAAGGTGTGTATCATTCATTCACTCATTCACTCAACATTTCTTCCACAGCTATTCTGAGCCAGGCACTTCACCCTCTTTGAGGACATAAACACAAACAAGTTCTGGTACTTGATTGCAAATCGCTCACAGCTTAGTGGGAAAGAGACACAAAAACAAATAATTTGGTTTATTCTCTTTTCCCTCAGGCTCTGTATCGGGCTTTGTTTTCCCGCTTTGTCACTTTTTACTGCTACTTTATGAACTTTCCAAATCTTTGTAGCTGCTTTCCCATTAGTAAAATATGAGAAACCTCTACCATTTCATACACTGCCTTCATTGCTAGAATCACATTCTGGAGGGAAGTAAAACTGAACAAACCACCATTTAAATTTAAATTTGTTCATGTTCCTCTCAGTCTGTGCTGCTAGAGTAATCACTCATCTGTTTGCTCACATTTTTTGGAGCATCTGCTAGAAAGCCCATGCTAGCTGAGGAGACAGTAGTGGGAATCAAATAACCATGATTCCTGGCCTCATGGAGCTTACTTTCTAGTTATTCCAAGAGGGGAGGAAGTCAGTAAATAAGTCCATGGTTTGGAATCAGCGTGCTACAAAGGAAAACCAGAGTGCTATGGGAACACACATATGGCAAGGGAGCTGACCTGGGTGGAGGGATGGAAAGGGCCTCCCCTTAGAAGGGACATTAAAGCTGAGATCTATGAGTTGAATGAAGCTTGATGAAGATGGGGATGGAGGGATGGGAAGGGGAATAGAGAAGAGCATTCTAAACAGAGGGAAGAGCATGATCAAAGGCCTAAATGTAGAAGGAACACAATGCTTCTGAGGTGAGGAAGGAAGCCCAATGTGTCTGAAAGACAGGCAATAAGAGTGAAAGGGTCCCAAGGTAAAGGTGTAAAGTTGGCACAGCCGGCTGACACAGGGAGCCATGGCAGACTGCCTTGTGGATTTCAAATCTCACCCTACAAGCAATGGGAGCAAAGGTTAAAGCAAGTCCACTGAACTCATTTCAAGTTCTTTCCAATTCGCTTGGCTACCTGTGGTTAATGTATTAGAAAAGGCACACAGTGCAAAAAAAAGTATTTTGATGATAGAAAACATTTAGAATAGAAAGCAGACTGTCACAGAAGAAAGGGTGCTAAAACTAAGAATGAAAAATAATGGGTTCTACTTCGTAGCACTATTACCTTGGGTAGCTTATTTAATGTCAAAATATCTGTTTTCTCATCTATCAAAGAAAAGTACTAAAAAACTCCAAGTTCACATACTTGTTCTAAAAGGAAATGCATGATTTATAATAAGTAGTCAAATTATGGAAGCAACCCATGTTTCAACCAATAGATAAATGGATAAAGATGTGTGTGTGTGTGTGTGTGTGTGTGTGAGAGAGAGAGAGAGAGAGAGAGAGAGAGATCTGTGTGACAGAATATTAGTCAGTCATAAAAAAGAATGACATCTTGCCATTTGCAACAACATGTAGGGACCCAGAGGGCATTATGCCAAGTGAAATAAGTCAGAGAAAGACGAATTTCATATGATTTCACTTTTAGGTGGAATCCAAAAAAATCAAAACAAACAGAAAAACAGAAACAGATCATAAATACAGAGAACAGATGGCTGTCAGAGGGAAGGGGGTTGGGGATTATAGGCAAAATAGGTGAAGGGGATTAAGAGGCACAAACTTCCAGTTATAAAAGGAAGAAGTCATTGAGATGAAAAGTACTAGGGAATATAGTCAATGACATTGTAGTAACATTACATAATGACAGATGGTGATGACACGTATTGTGGTGAGCACTGAGTAATACAAAGAATTGCCAAGTCACTGTGTTATATGCCTGAAACTAATAATAACATTGTAGGTCAACTATACTTCAATAATTACAAATAAATAAAGTAACCGAGCAAGCGAGCAAGCAAATGAGATACTACTACATTTGAGAATGCTTTAAATGTCTAAACTGTAAGCTCCCGAAGGCAAGGATTTTATCTGTTTTTTTCACCGCTGTTACTAGCACCTAAAGGATAGAGGAAAGGAAGGAAGACGAGAAGGAGGGAGGACAGGCAAATGGATCACATCAAACACCATACTGTGCAAACACAAAGCAAGAGGTAGCATGTGTGGACGAAGCCCACCCAGGAGGGCAGCCTCCACAGGGGAACGAGATAGCACCGCATCACAAATGTTGGCCAGCCAGCCAGGCCCTCCCTCAATGGCGGTGCACGTCCAGCAACTATCCTAGAGGACCGGCCAGTGGGCCAGCCAGCACAGCAACAGGAGCCTGTGACATCCACTTGGGCAGTGGAGGAAGAGGGGGTGGCCACGAGCAATGAAACCACTGCCCTTTGTGTCCCCTCCTCCTGACAGACTGGACCCTGACAAGGAACCCCAAAGCCAGGCCCTGTGTACACATTCTTCTCTACTAATACCACCCATCACTTACTCTATTTACCAAATGTACTATTATAATAAATTCTTAGAGAACTTCTTAAATTTTTCTTATATTGCAGTCTTGGCTATGTGCACTCAGTTTCTCAAAGAACTACAATTAAAAGGTAAAAAAACAAAGATGAGAGAGAAAATATAAAAAGCCATAAGATGTTCTTTGATGTTCAGCTTTATAACAATGATAATAGTAACCATTTATTGAATACCTACTTACTCCAAACACAGAGTTTGATACTTAGCCTATTATTTCTAAACCTCACAGCATCTGACAGGGTAAGCATTAACTGACTCCATTTCACAGAGGAGAAAATTAAGTCTCAGAGCATAAGTGACCTGCCCAAGGCTACAGGGTTATTAAAAGGCACAGGCAGGGTTCCGATCTGGGTCTTTTAGATAATACAGTACATATTCCTTCCATTATACCACTTACTATAAAAATATTCTAAAAGAGATTCAACTGTATGTGATAAAAGCAACTTGAGCATTTACTATGTACCAGATGCTACTGAACTCTTTACAAAAATGCTCTCATTTAATCCTCTCAATGACCTGTAAGGTTGGTACTTTCGAGATGAAGAAATTGAAGCCTGAAAGACTGGGTAACTTTCCAAAAGTAAAACACTGCTATGTAAGAGAGAATGGATTTTATTTAACTCAGGTCTGTCTGACTCCAAAACGCACCCTCTTAACTGCTACATAAGAGTTCCACGATTCAAATGCGATCAGTGTGACATGCACATCTCTGAAAGAGAATGTCAAATAGAAGAACAGGGTCAATAAACCACTTTAAAGATTATTCAAAATAACTACTGCACTAAGGCACTGTTTCTAAAAGCCCATTACTAACCCATTCGTGGTGACTGTCACCTTGTTCTGTTGTCCCAAATGGCCTTTGGAACTAGATACAACCAGTACCGGTGTTTTCCTCTTTTATTTGATAAGAAAGTTAAAAATCTATTTCTTAAACCACCAGCTCAATCAAATGGAACTCATATCTCTGCATTCAAATCTTCAGAGATATCACCAAAATGAACACAAGTTACTTAGTCTACAATTCTCATCATTAAACAATGCTGAGTGGTTAGGAAGATGTTCATGCCATATAAAATACCAGCTTTCAGAGTTTCATAATAAATTCTAAGTTATGTATCAAGCCACATGAGATATTCCCAACATGACTATCTCACTACCAGAAATAATGCCTTTCTAACCCAGGAGGTTCCCTGAGCAGGACCCCTTCAGCTATATTTAAGACCATTTTTTTAAAATTCCATTTCTTATTAAGAAGGTGTCAGCCCAGGGCACCTGGCTGGCTCAGTTGGTGGAGCATGTGACTCTTGATCTCAGGGTCGTTGAGTCTGAGCCCTATGCTGGAGGCACAGATTACTTAATTTAAAAAAAAAAAAGTTAAAAAAAATGTGCCCAATAGAAAAACCCAACCTTGCTAATCTGATTGGTCAAGCATGAACAGGACTCCCCTGTATCTATCGAGAAGTTTACTCAGGTCAATTTCACAAGAACTGGATTTGTAAATCAAATAGCTGGCAAACCATTACTTTAAACCCAATCAGTAAAAAAGAAGTCTGGCAATTCTTAGAAAAGCATGTGGGAAACCAAGTGTATGTGTGAACATATACCTATGTCAACTCTCAAAGAGTAAAATATAAGTACAGGGTACCTAAATACTCCCTAACAAAAGCAAAGTAAATATACAGACCTGGATGAAATCTTCAAATTTTGTACATAAACTTCAAGTTGGAATGTTCTATGTGTATGGGAAAATTAGAATAAGAATTTTTAAATGCTTTTTAAAAACCAGAGTATGTTTGTATAGCAAAAAGAAATTAGAAAAACTGCAAAAAAACATAAAGAAAATAAATCACTTATAATTACACCACTGTCAACACCATGTCCCAGACTTTTCTCTTGGCATGTGTGGGTATATAAACACCGAGTTTCTCAAATATAGGGTTGCGCCACATGGTCTGTCTTGCAACTGGCTTCGTTTTACTTTTCCATCCAATGATAAATCAGGGATAATATTTAAAAATTAATGAATACAGCTCTAAATCTTCAATTCTCTCATAACTGACTCAGTCTTTCATTGATGGACAAGTTTCTTTCAACCTTGTGCTTTTATAAATACTGAATTGAACATTCTTGTACATATGACTACTTGTCAAATTAGTCCTTTCAGACAAATTCCTAGAAGTAGAAATACTATGTCAAAGGATGTGGCTCTCGATACATATTGCCAAACTGCATTCTAGAAAGATCATGTCAATTGACACAGCCACCAACTATAGAAGAGAATACAGACTTTTCTCTACCAGGACCTTTCCTAGCAATAAGTTTTGTTTGTTTGTTTGTTTGTCCTTTAACTCATTGCCAATCTGATAGACAAAACAAATGGTAATTTCAGATTGCTTTCATTTGCATTTTCTTTTCATAATTATATTGACAGACAGAGATAGTGTCTATGAAAGTGTCTATGGAACAGCAAGAGCTATGGAGGCAAACAGTCCAGGGTTACAGAAGCCCTAGTAATTGTGTGTCTGAGGACAAGGCATCCGAACTCCGTACGCCGGCGTCTCTCCACTGCAAAATGTAAATAACTGCACCTGTATCGGTATTTTCTGAAGCACTGTATGTAAAGCTCTTAGCCCAGTGCCTGACACACAATAAACATTTGGTAAATGGCCGCTGCTAGTTGCGGTCGTCATAGTTGTTGTCAGAGTGGTAGTAAGTCTTAGCAGCCATTTGCATTTCTTCTCTTGCTAACTGCCTTTTCATATCCTTGGTCCATTTTTGTGCTAGAGAATTCATTTGCTGGTTATTCATCTGTTCATTTATTGTTTACTAAGAGCTCATTATAAATTATGAGCAGTAATAATTCTTTGACCACCATATATGTTGTCAACATTTTTTCCATATTGGCATTAGTTTTTAACTTTATTTAAAAGGTTCTTTGTCATAGAAGTTAATTTTCACATTGTTAAATCTAATCTTTCTTTTTTTTTTTAATTTGTTAGTTTCTTCCATTGGTGTCATGCTTCTAAAGAGCTCCACTATCATAAGATTATAAATAAAAACTAGGCATATATTTTATTCTACTGCTTTTATAGACTTCAATTTTTAACAGTAAAATAGTCAATCATAAGTAGTTAATTCTGCTACAAAGTAGGGATTTAACTTTGCCTTTTTTTCTCTTAAATGACTAGTATGTAATCCCAACACCTTTCAAAAACCCTTTCATTACCGATTTGAAATTCCACCACAGTATCAAAAAGTTAATAATTCCTTACCTGTGGTTCTGATATCATAAAGCTCTGGAAACAAATAACTTTTTTATCAGTTTTTCAAAGACTGATGCCAAAACTCACTTGGTAGCAAAATTTGACCAAAGCCAATGTTGAGGCTATTTCTAGTCTTTATTTATTCCATTTAGTGTCACTATTAATCTGTTTAGCTATGGAAACAAACAGGTACATGACTATAAGATGTTGTTAAAAACCCTGAATTCTGGGGGTGTCTGGGTGGCTCAGTTGGTCACTCTTGGTTTTGGCTCATGTCATGATCTCCCAGTTGTGAGATTAAGCCCCATATCGGGCTCCACACTCAGTGAGGAGTCTGCTTGAGATTCTCTCCTTTCCATCTCCCTCTGGACCCTACCTCTCTCTCACACATAAATAAATAAAATAGCCCCCCCCCAAAAAAAACCCCAACAAATAAACCCTGAATTCTGAAACATGGCTAGTCCCAAACATTTCAAATAAGAGACTGTTGATCTGTACTAGGATACATACCCAAGCCTGCTTTTAGGCTTCCTGTTGTAGTTGTGCCATTCTAAATTCTCTTTTTCCTGTCACTATGATAAAGTACACTGACTTTCAAATGTTAAACCAATCTTGAATTTCTAGGATAAACCCCATTTGGTAATGATACATTACCATTTTTCTGTTTTACTATATTCAACTTGTTAATATTTTGTTAAGCATTTTTGCATCTATGTTAAAGAAGTCTGAGTTTTTCTTATGTCTTTGTCATGTTTTGGTATCCAGGTTATACTAGCCTCTAGTTTCTGAGTTTATATGCTATCTTATTTTTTATTTACTATATTTTGTAATATTTTTAAATGTATAAGATAAAATCTCCCATTTTTCATTCTCCTCCAATCTCAAACAGTATTTTTCTGAACTTATAATTATTCTATCAAATTCCACAGAACAATAATCCTACTGCAATTTTTTCTGGAATTGCTTCAAACTTTGGATTAATGTGGACAAGAATATTGATATTCTTACTATATCAATAATTCTCACCGAAGAACATGATATGTTTCTCCATTTATTCAAGTGTTCCTTTATATGGCTCAGTCAAGTTTCAAAATATTCCTCATATTTGTTCTGTGCAATTGCTACATATTTTATGATCACCTTTATTTTTCAACTCTGTTCATGTCCATACTACTATCTATGTTTCATTAGTTCTGATTACCAGCTGTGCATAACTGGTAGAATTTCTGGTATATTTCTTTTCCTTGGAAGGGATGGAGGACCTGTGGAAGAAACCAGCTAAACATTGCCATTTCATCATTTAACAAAGATTTATTGAACATATAACATGTATTAGGCACTAGGTATGCAAACTATCCCTGTCCTCAAGGGTTCACAGTCCAGAGAGTGAGATAAACAAGGACACAGAGAAGCATACTACGGTAAGCTCTTGTGTTCAAGAACCCAAGAGAACAACACAAAGTCCTCTTCTATGAATAGAGGGTACTGTTAGGAAAAACTTTCCAAAGAACTGATCCCCAATCGCTGAGGAGGGCCCCAATTCCTCCCATGAATAGGCCTGGCAATGAGTAGGCATATGTAGAACCTGCATTAAGTCCTCCAGAATTAATGAATGTCATTAACATACAGGTGAATGCACTGCGTCTTCCACTTCTAAACATGGCAGCAAATCCGTTTAAGTTGCTGGCTTCACCCTCTGGCTCAGCAACCCTGGCTGCCTATCGCTGAGTTGGACACTGAGCACTGTGGGTGAAGCCACACTTCCCGTATCCCCTCTCCTCCACCTCAGGAAAATGCCATCAGTGTCAAGTTGAGTCATTACAGTTTCAGTTACTAATGGGCCTGGCTCTCGACTCCTTAAAACCCATAGAGTAATTATTTCTACACAGGGACATTATGTTCTACAGAAAATGGTCCCATTTCATGCCTAAAATGGTAACAAAGCAAATGAAAGCAAAATTGTTGTGTGTCTCCTGGACAGTGACAGGTTTTGGTGCCAAGTAAGCGAGCTCAGGGACTGGCTGCTTGAATGAACTGTCTTTCAGTATGAACTGTGGACTCTTCCCACAACTACAGAACCCTTAGCAGACTGACCACAAGAAGCTATGCACAGAGGAAGAAGGAGAGAATACAGTCAGTTGTGTTATTCTTGAAGAGACCCCAGGAATCTGTCCAGTCATTCAAAAGCACATCTGGAAAAAATTCACCTGTCTTGAACTCTACTTGCTCAAAAGCAAAACAAGCAAAAGTATCACAAAACGTTCAATCACAGTGATCTTTTCAATTGCTGAGGCTGAAAGTTTTCCCACCTGAGCATCATAAATGAGACAAATTGCATAACAGGATAATAAGAACTGTTGCTGAAAGATGCAATCACAACATAAAAGGACCTTTCAAAATCTTAGTATAGTTGGTAATTATCCAGGAATGGAATATAAAGAAGAACAATTCCAAGGTTCCTGCTTCTTCATGTTATCATGAAACTGAGATGGCCGAATGCCAAAGATCACTCTTTTCACTTACAACAGACCTTCTGCGTCTTCAGCAACAGCTCTATTCCTCTCTGTTAACTGGGTGCTGGAGCATTCTAGCTTATCAGTCAAACCTCAAATGCCACTTCACAAAGTAGCCATTTGTTCTTTCCTACAATGAAAACCAAGCTTTAACCTGGTAAGATTCACAGCAGAAAAGAATAAGGACAAAATAGTACCTTGTAGTTCTCTGTGCTTCAACTGTCACCACATATATTTATTTACCTGAGTTAGATCTGTGCCTGATAAGAGAGGTGCCCCTCCAAAGAGGGTACTAGTAAAATCTAGTTCCCTACTACAAAAAAGACCCGAGAAAAATCAAATGCATACTTAAATATTAAAAAATACATTTATTGACCCAAATAAATAATACATGGTCTCAAACAAAGAAGGCCAACCAAACTGAGAGAATCATTTAATAAACTGTTTACTTGTTGCCAGTTCCAGAACATGAACTACAAAAACAATTACAGCTGCAGACTTTGCAAACATTCACACAGTAGGAGAATCACAGGTGTTGGAGTCAGCTCTGGGTTTCATAACAGTGCCATGATGTGTAGCTCTGAGGCCCCGGAAAAGTTCCTCTCTCTGAGCTTCCTTCTCTACAAAATGGGAAAAATAACTACCTCATAAGGAGAGGTTGTGAGGATTGAGAGAGAGAGAGATATAAAGCCTGACAATGAATAGACAGAGGGGGCATTCCACAGCCCACTAGTTTCCTATTCAAATTCTCTATCCACTAAATGATCAAAATAAGTGTCCCTAGCTTTTCAACCCACAGTGGACACTTACTATGTAAAATACAGATCTTCCTTGACTTACAGTGGGGTTACATCCTGAAAAACTCATCGTAAGTTAAAAATATCCTATAGAAAATACATTCAATACACTAACCCTATTGAACATCAGAGCTTAGCCTTGTGTACCTTAACTGCCCAGACCACTTGCGTTTGCCCACAGCTGGGCAAGATCATCTCACACAAAGCCTATTTTGTAAGAAGGTGTTGAATAGCTGTACTCAGTTGAGAAGTGGGGAACAGGATGGGTGTCTGAGCCCAGAGGGTGGTGCGCTCACGTGGCTGACTGAGAGCTATGGCTCCCCGCGGCTGCCCAGCATCACCGGAGAGTGTCGGAGACTGTCGGGCTGCGTCCTGCTACCCTGGGAGAAGCTCGCGCCCCCTACTCTGAAGTTCAGGTTCTACTGAGTGTGTATAACCGTCACACCGTCCTAAAGTTGAAAAACTGTAAGTCAGGGGCCGTCTGTTTTGAATTCTTTCCATTAAAACACACCAAACTCATTTTGCATTACAACATTCCACAGATCAATTCTCTTCAGCAAAACCTGACTTTCTTATATTTTTCCAACCTCTCATTTTCATGTTCTTACAAAAACCATCATGCCACCACCACCACTTCCCAAAGTTGTTCGCAAGGGATTCTGTTGGGAGGAGTGGGGCAGGATACACTGGAGGGAGGGCCTTGAGTCTTTAAAGGCAGTACCTGGATCTAGTTCAATTTGTATTTTAAAATCAATCAACAGTTTTTTCTTCAAAGCAGAATGGTTTGAGAACATGCAAATGCATATCTAAGGAATACGTACAGCAGGTGGTGACGATCAGAAACTCAGCTGAATGCTGCCAGTAATCACGGTGTTTTAAACTTGTTTTACCCTTAGACATACATTGTTCATATGTTATGATACACATAACGGTCCACTGGTTTAAAAAGAGAAGCACAGGAAACACAGAGAAATACAACAAGTTAATGAGGCAATTGACATAAAAATTATGTCTGTTCTGGGTGCCTGGGTGGCTCAGTGGGTTAAGCCTCTGCCTTTGGCTCAGGTCATGATCTCAAGGTCCTGCGATTGAGGTCCCCATCGGGCTCTCTGCTCAGCAGGGAGCCTGCTTCCTCCTCTCTCTCTTTCTGCCTGCCTCTGCCTACTTGTGACCTCTCTCTGTCAAATAAATAAATAGAATCTTTAAAAAAAAGGAAACAATTTTTTAAAAATTATGTCTGTTTATCAGATAAAACTATGAAAAATCCCTTTGCAGTAAAACAAAATGTCCAAACCAATGTTAAAAGGATGCAAAACAGTGACAATTATACACCAACGTGCCCTATCATTTTTCAAGAATACACTCTTCTTGCTAATGAAGTTAGAAAGGTAGAAAGAGGCAGAGAAGTCTTACTCTTACCTTACAAGTAACTGATATAAGAATCAAAGGCAACAATGCCTCTGGTCCTCAGTTATCCCATCTCTATATAGGACTTGTTTAATAAAATTCAACCTAAGCAGGGTGCCACTCTGTTCTTTGGGCTAACACAACTATCATTACCAACTTCTTCCTCCTGTACTGTGTCCATTCTAGAGGCCGGAAGAACAAACATTCTCTGTACAGCCTCTCCTGCAGCAAGGAGTGACCAGGGGCCTTCTGGGAAGACTACTGCTCTTCCTGGTAAAAGTACAGATGCAGGGGCACCTGGGTGGCTCAGTCATTAAGCGTCTGCCTTTGGCTCAGATCAGAATCCCGGAGTCCGGGGATCGAGCCCCACATCGGGCTCCCTGCTCCCTGCTCGGCAGGAAGCCTGCTTCTCCCTCTCTCACTCCCCCTGCTTGTGTTCTCTCTCTAGTTGTGTTTCTCTCTGTCAAATAAATAAATAAAAATAAAATCCTTAAAACAAAAAAAAAGTGACAGATGCATCAGGAGTTGCCCCCTCCCACTAACTTCCAGCCTTACGAATGCAGCCAGCTTGCTGCCACAAGGAAAACCAATTCCTTCAATCCTTCCTTCTGAGGAAAGGCACAAGGTCTCAGGGCTCACCATCCAATAATTCAAGCCACACTTATAATTTTACATTTTCTAGTGGCCTAGCAGCCATATTTCTAAAAGGAAAAACAAGATGAAATTAATTCTTTAAGAGATTTCTTTTTTTTTTTTTTTAATTTATTTGAGACACACAGAGAGAGAGAGAACACAAGGTAGAGGGTGGGGGCAGAGGGAAAGGAGAAGCAGACTCCCCACTAAGCAGGGAGCCCCACATAGGGCTTGATCCCAGGACCTGAGCCAAAGGCAAATGCCTAACCGACTAAGCCACCAGATGCCCCCAAGATGAAATTAATTTTAATATTGAGTTTTATGTAATCCAATATATCAAAAACATCATTTTAACAGGTACTCAAAATAAATAATGACTGGATATTTTACTTTTTTGTACTGAAATACGGTGTGCATTTGAATCTAGCATGCATTTTCCACTTCAGGACATATCAATTTGGAGTTACCACATTTTCACTGTTCAACATTTGTGGTAGAGACTACCGTGTTGAACAGCACGGGTGTAATAGAAGAACATATGCTATTTTCTGTAGATGGACAACAGGTAGTATTGAGTTAATCAAATAACCTGGCAAAATATAGTACCAACTTTCTCAACCTAGTACTGCACAAACCTCTTTTAAAGCAGAACAAAAGGGAATTAAAACTCAATGGACCTTGGAGAATATGTCCTTGAACTTTTTTTTTTAAGATTTTATTTATTTATTTATTTGACAGGGAGAGATCACAAGTAGACAGAGAGGTGGGCAGAGAGAGGGGAGGAAGCAGGTTCCCTGCCGAGCAGAGTCCGATGCGGGCCTGGATCCCAGGACTCTGAGATCATGACCTGAGCTGAAGACAGAGGCTTTAATCCACTGAGCCACTCAGGCGCCCTGTCCTTGAACTTTTAAGGATCAGTGTTCCCCAACTGAGCCTTCAGAAAGTCTTCCAAAGTGGCTTTTTTTTTTTAAGCTTATCCCCAAAATAACAACACACAAAAGAAAATATTCTGTTTTATGTAAAATTTGAGGAGCTCTACAACCCATTTGAAAGCACTGTTGGAAAAGAATCAGGAGGTCTCTATTTTTATCTTGATTCTACCACTGAACTAAACTGGTAACTTGGAAAACAAAACAAAACTATTCTTCCAGGCCTCTTTTCTCTAAAGGTGCCCCACTAGCCCACTAAACAACTTGCTGTAAGCATTCACAAACCATCCTTTAATAATCCATTTTAAAGTCTCTCCGCATGGAGCATAACACTCCCTCTCTCCAGTCTATGGTTTTTGAACCATATTCCTCACTATTGAAAATTAGGACTGCCTTTACCTACCTTCATAATTCTGACATTTTTCCATTCTTCAAAATTCTATGAAATAATACTTAGTAACAAATTATCCCCAAGTTCTTTCAGTGTTCTGAAACAGAATTCTTCTGGGTCAAAAATCTTAAACTCATTTTGAGTGATTAAACAATCTCATCCTATTCATTCAAGTTTCTCAAGCTTTAATTTCATGTTACCAAGGACTTTTCTGGCTTGTTCAGGATGACCATTCCTGCCTTTCATTTATTCATTTTATAAAGGAGTACTTACCGAAGATCTACTGTAAATGTTGATGCAATGGGAATAGAGATGGGGCATAAACAAGGTAGGCAAACCTGCTTGCAAAGAGCTGACACTCTAGTAATGGGAAAAGTCAGTAAAGAAGCAAATACATTCCAGGTGGTAAAGACTGATATAATAACACAGCTAACGGCTGAGAGTATATCGTGTTGCCCGATAACCTTCTAAATATTAACTAATTTAATCCTCATAACAACTCTATTAAATATGTACTGTTATCAACCCCATTTATAAAGGAAAAAACCCGAGAAACAGAGGTTCAGTGCTAGCAAGAACAGAACAGAGAAACAGGGAGAGTGCCTGGTGCACTACTATAGTCTGGGAGGTCAGCATAGGTCTCTCCAAGGTCATCTGGGCTGGGCCTGGAATGAAGAGCCAGCCACTGAGATCTAAGGGCAGAGTGTTCCAGAGAGGAGTAAGGACAAGTAAAAGGCCCTGAGGCCAGATGAACCTAGCAGGATAAACCTAGGAACAGAAACAAGCAAAAACTGGCTTGAAACATAGAGGGAGGAGAGAGTCTAGGAGGTAAAGTGTAGAGGTGGGAGCAGGAGTCCATCTATGATAAGGAGTCACTATTTTATCACAAGTACAGCAGAAAGCCACTGATGTGTTTTAAGCTAAAGAAGGACATGATCTGATTAACATTTTTAAAAGATCACTGTGGTTGCTCTGTGGGAAATGAACTGTAGGAGGCAAGAATGGAATTGGAGAAACCAGTTAGAACAGAGAAGGCGGAAGCCAAACAGCGGTTAAGTAGTTCAAGTTTTCCTCTGCCATCTGTTAACGTTATACCCTCGGCCCAGAGCCACAGGCTTGTTTCTTTTTGCTTCCTGGCCTGTGCTTACCTGCCCTGCAGATAGAGTCCCTCGCTCTAGGTTACCCTGAGAGCCAGAGAAGAGTCCTGGACCACCTTTCAGAGGCTTTTGCTTCCAACCTCCGCCCCAACCGAGGGAACATGTGCAACACAATATAAATGCCAAGGAAAGCAGAAAACCAGGGCAACACAGACAACTTAACACAGACAACTGAGCTGCTTGCTCAGTTAAGCCCCAAATGTTCACAGCACTTCTCTCTATAAACAATCATAATTCAAAAACAAGGGATTCAACTAATACTCAAAGACCTGCGACTTCACTCATAATGTTCTACTTCCCACTGAAAAGGTAATACTACTAAAAATCGAAGCATGCTGATGTGTACCGTCTGCAAACATCGCCCCTGATAATTCCTCACAGCCCTGTTACATGCATGCCACCCAACAGAAAAAGATGTGGCATTCCCCTCTCCCCCCCGAATTTGGGCTGGCCTTGTGACTCACTTGGACCAGGACAACTGGGTAGAAGGGATGCAGTGCCAAATTACAACCCAGACCTCGAGAGAAGTGGCAGTGCCATACTCACACACTTGGAATCCTGGGACCACGTTGTCAGAAGACCAGTCTAGCGGCCAGAGGCAATGAGGCCGTCGTGGAGAAGAACAAAGCTGTCCCTGTCTAGAGCCAACCTAAGACGTGTAAATGAAGCTTTCTTGGACATTCCAGGGCCAGCAGCCTCTGCAACTACAAGTACCCACTGCCTTAGTGACACTAACTGACACCATGCGGAGCAAAAGAACCACTCAGCTGAGCCCAGCCAACTCATGAAATTATGAGAAATAAGTTGCTATTGTTGTAAGCCAGTAAATGTTGGTGTAGCATGTTATGCAGCAATAGTCACCTGATAGAAAAATGTGAAAGCTGTTGATTCCACAAGCCCTTTGCAAACCATGAACGTCACCTGAGAAAGCTAAACTGATCACATCAACCAGAGAAGCCCACTAATGAAGATGACTGGCTTACTGTTTAGTTTCCTTGGGAATTTAACATTGCCTCTTCTGATTTCTAGCCATATGTATTTGTTTTACGTTAGGAGCTAAAGAACTCTAATTTCTTATATTCAAGTGAGTTTAACACATTCTTATTAAGAATCTCTTACATCCTGTACCAGAGAATAAAAAGCAAACTAGACCCTGGCCCTGTGAAGAGTTCATATTTAAGTGAAAGAACTTCATGCACATAATTATTTCCGGGGGAAGCAGAATATGCTTATTTGATATCAAATCACATAACTATTAAGTACAATGGAGGAAAGAGGTCATTCATGTGGAATTTCAAAAGGTCAAGACAAAAAGCAGGCTATTCCAGATGAAAATACAGACAGGAGCAAAGACCAAGAAGCACTATTCAGGAATGGTGAGTTCTCTGACCACTGAGACCTGGCAAGACATAGTGAATCTAGACTGAGTGAACCACTCCCTGTGGAAGCCCTGTTGTTGTGCTTACCACGTGAAAAAGCTATGAAGAGGGAGGTTTGAAGGACCAGAAGTTGTCAGATAAGGACCCCCTGAGGTCAGGTGTTAAAATAAATGATCTGTGAATGTATGGTGTATACTTTTGTTTCTCTTTCATTCTACCTTGCAGGCAGCCAGCAATACAACCTGTCCTCCGTTTTGCTAGATCCTTCCCATCTCAAGTTCTGCATCCACTTACTTACCTGTTCATTCAGCCATTTTTTATCAGGCACCACCTATTTGCCAGGCACTGTTCTAGGTGCCGAAGATACAATAACGAACAAGGCAGACAATGGCCCTGCCTTCATGAAGATAAACAGTGATGAATGATAGGAAGTAGATGAGGTGGGTGGTCAGAGAAGGCTTGAAGAGGACTTACTTGGACCAAAGATCTGACTGAGGTCAGAAAGCAAGCCATGGGACTATCCAGAGAAACAGTATTCCAGGCAGAAGAATAAGTAAATGCAAAGGTCCTGAAATGTCTGCACAGATCAAGGAAAGAGACCAGTGAGGAAGGAAAATCAAGGTAGAAAAGAAGATCAGAGAAGAAGCAGGGATTGAGTTCACATAGGGACTTGTAGGTAATGACCAATACTCTGGATTTTGTTTTCACTGTAATGCGAAGCCTATCTTCATAACCCAACCCCCCAACCCAGACCCAACAGCCTCTACTGATCGCTCCTCCTTCCCGGGCACATATCATCTGTACTTTTATTTGCCACCCAGTCTATATTCCATGGATTTCTATTCATCTCTTATGCACTAGTCCTATTTCCTCAACTATGTCTCAAAGGCAAGAATTGTGTCATTTTCTCCTCTGCGTTTCCAGGGCCTGGCACCTATGTGGTGCTCAATAAATCTTTTTGGAAGGTGATAATGATGATGTAATCCCTTGGAGTCCTCTGCAGCTGTAAGATCTATGATTCCTTTGAATTCTTCGAACAAACTAGCTTACACTATGACTCAGAGGACTGATATCTTTCTAGATATTTTGAGATTACCATCATCCATTAAGTGGGATGAATCACATCAGATTTTTTTTCAGACTTTTTATTTAAATGAAGGCTGTACCATTTGTAATAGGTTCCTCTTAAGTGGAACTACTTATTGGTATTTATACATTAAGCTATTTGAACTTCAGGAGAGGCATCTCTCCTGGGTTATTTTCAGATTATTAAGTAAATGCAATCCTGATGTGATTCCATCACCAGCTATTAAATGGCCTCGAATTCTTTGCTGTTTCTCCTAATGAAAAGTGGAGGATAGTTCCCCTCACTTTGAGTCTAGGTTGATGTTAATGACTTATGTGACCAATAAATGTGGGAGAAGTAGTGTTCTGGAACTTATAGGCCTAGGTCATAAGAAGCCTTGAGCCTTAAAGTTTCTACCTACACCTTTTGGGGACACTCCCTCTGGAATCCCAGCTGCCATGCTGAGAGTAACGCAAGCACACTGGAGAGACCATGTGTCAGTGCTCAAGCCAATTAGCCCTCACTGAGGCTCCTGCCAGGAGCTAGGATAAACAGTCAGCACCCCTCGCCCAGGCACTAGATGGAGGAGGGAAAAAGCCATCTTAGAAGTGAAGCCTCCAGCCCGAGGCACCACAACTGACATCCCATGGATCAGAGACAAACCACACAGCTGAATCCTTCCTGAATTCCTAACCCACACAATCAAATGGTTGTTTGAAACTGCCAAGTTTGAGGACACTTTGTTATCCAACAATAGATTTTTTTAATTAAAAAAATAATCATAGAACATCACCACTCACAAAAGTGCCTCTCCCCCAAATACTTATACAGATGACAGATACTCATAGTCGAAGATCTGTCTTATGTCCAACGAACTACTCTTCCCAGAGATTTGACTCATAGACATGAGGAAGAAAAATTAGGTGATTTTGAATGAATACCCTGAATCAATCTTACTACTAAAACTGCAAGCCAAGAAAATTACTTAAAATGCATCCAATGCAAAAGCCACAGCATCCGTTTGGATTATACAGGTCAGAGAATTATGCCATTGAGCAAATTATACATATTTCACTTAGTCACCCAACAGGTAAGAAAACAATTTATAATTGACCCTGAACAACATGTGTTTGAACTACGTGGATCCACTTACAAAGGTTGTTTTTCAGTAAACACAGTACAGTATTATAAATGTATTTTCTCTTCCATATGGTTTCCTCTTTTTTTCTTTTCTATTTTTTTCTTCATCATTTTATCACAAAAACTTTCAAACAGGTAAGAAAGTTAAAAGAACTGCAGACCATACACCAAATGTCCACCACTTACATTCTACAGTGGTTAACAGTTTGCTATGTTTGCTTCTTAACATATCTGTCCATCCTTTCACCCACCAATCAAAATAAGTGGTCCACATCAGTATGCTTCACCCCTTAATGCTTCAGCATGCATATCAATAACCAGAATTTGATGTTTACTTATGGTACTTTCTGTTCTTGAGATAAACCTGATATACAATAGCACAAATCTCAAGTATACTATTAGATGAGCTGTGGCAAATGTATACATTCATTTAACCGAAATCACTATCAAAATACAGAACATTTTTTTCACACCCCAGAGTTCCCAAATGCTTCCCAATGCTCTAACCGTCCTGTATTAGTTCCATAGGGCTACTGTAACAAATTATTAGAAATTGGACTGTTTAATACAACAGAAATTTATTCTGTCAGAGTTCTGGAGACTAGAAGTCCAAAATCAGGGTGTAATAGGGCCATGCTCTCTCCGAAGGCTCTAGGGAAGAATCTGTTCCATTTCTTTCTCTTAGCTTTGGGTGTTGCTGGCAATCTTTGGTGTTCCTTACGATTTTCTCAACACTTTCTTTCCTCTAATTTTTCTTATTATAAGAATATGGTACACCATATATAGTATATAAAACATACAAAATATGTGTTTACTGACTATTTATGTGATTGGTGAGGCTTCCGGTCAACAGAAGGGTAACAACAGTAGGTAACTTCTGGGGAAGTCAAAAGTTATTTTCGGATTTCTGATGAGGCGCAGGGTCGGTATCACTAACCCCCATGTTGTTCAAGGGTGACCCATATTACGCTACTTAAAAACGTGGGTGGGACTTAAAACAGAAATTAAATGCACACTTCCATCATAAAAATAAAAAGATCCAACTGCTAAGCAATGATTACATGTAATACTAGGAATTTCTGAAAATTATTCTCAGACGCTACCAGAATGGAAAACACTCAACTGCAAACAGTCCTTTTCCTTTAGAACATCCTTTTGTTTGTACAAAGAAGTTCTGTTATGAAAACAACAGCTCTTCAAAATGGGCAGGCATTTTTACCCCCATCAGTGTGAATATCACTCTTCCCCAACAATAGCTATTTCAGACCCTGCAAGTGAGAGGCTTCTGGGAAAAGAGCCTGCTCATTGTTTTCCCTCCTACTTCTCCTTCTCCCCTCTATCTTCTTCAACTTATGTTTGGTTCTTCAAAAAAAAATACAGAACCATTAAGTGGTCCCAAGGACAGGGAGGAGGGGGTAACGCAGAACACATTTTGGTAGCAAATGCTTTAGAGCATCATTTTTTCACAAAAACTACTACCTTGTAGTATGTCTAATCATATTCCACCACTCACATTTTCCATAATATGAATTCACACTGACCACTGCCATGCCATTTTTAAAAATCAACAAAAGAAAACAAGTTCTCAAGAAAACACCCTACAAGCTAGAGGCCTAACAAGGTGAAAATGGCAAAATGCTTTTAACAGAAAATATCATCTTCCAGATTGATAAGCATGTATTTGCTTGAAAAATAATTCATTATCAATAACAACAATAAAACCATCAGAAAAGGAGCCAGAGGTCAATGTTTACATCACTAGAAGTTAGATAGGTGCATGCATTTTTCAAAAGAGAACTCCAGAATTTAATTAAGAAAATGTATTATCCTCTGATAAGAATACTTAATGAAAGACTAATGATTTCCTTTGCACAGAAACCATTCCTTCAGCAGTTGTAAAGCATTAAGTCAGCATAACACGTGTCTAAAAACACATGTATATATATTCCTATGCTGCATTACATTTCTGAAACTGCTTCAAAGGCACAAGTAGCAGGAAACACCATCAAAAGTAAACACAGTGACATTTTGGTGATGTGGCTCTATCAATAAAATGAAAGTTAAATAGGAATTTTAAAAATGTAGCAGAGGACATAAATCATGCTCTTTTCATTTCAGTGAGAACATTAGCAGCTCTGTGTCTCCCAGCCTCGGGAGCCATTACTTAACACGTGAAATGCAAAAGAAAAGGAACGTGTTTAGGCTAATAATGAAAGCAAGTTTGGCTAAATGTCAAGCCACAAGATTCTAAGTTTCTTGCACCTTCTGTATTACTGAGAAAATTAAAATCTGTTCAGTGGTCTTCTCCAGTGCCAAAGCATCACTAATGGGGGAGATAAATAAATTTCAACTTTTCGGCTTCAAATCACGAACGTGGCCTGGCACATTCAGGCTGACAGGAGTCTGTCAGCAAGGGTACCTAGGACTGACTTTTCCACCTCAAGTGGCCCTGACTCAGAAAAAGGCCTGCTAGTAAAACATGGGTATATAAAAGAGGATCTACAGTATATAGGAATTTAATCGTGTTTTCCTGAGTCCCCAAAATGGAAAAAAAATTCATGATTTTAAACATCAAATTATTTCATTCAGTCAAGTAATTTTTTCAGTTCCAAGAACCTCTGTGATTACACCAATGTGTCCATTGATGCAGCTCCCCAAAAAAATCATGACTGAGGCCTCCTGCAGGGCAGGCCCTGTCCTAGGCACCAGGGACACAAGCTGAAGCAGCCAGTTACCACTTCTCAACAAATTTACAGTCTAAGGATGGGTAACTCACTGGTCAAGTAAAAACAAATCCAATCAGGCACAGGGGCCAGACTCACATAGTGTTAAACGCTACGGAAGAGAGAAGGCAGATTACAAGTGGGATAGAACAGAAAGTGACTTGGGAGGGGCTAATTTGGACAGAGCCTGCTGAAAAGGCCTGACACGTAAATTACCAGAAGGTGCTGATTATCACAGCACAACTAGGAGGAACAAGGCACACCAGACAAGCGACAGCTGGAACAAAGGCCTCAACAGGAACTAACCTGGCCACCAGGAGGCCGATAGGCCTGAGTGCACGGTGAGAAAGGAGACCAGTCAAATAGTCATGTGACCAGAGCAGCAGGCGCTTCCAATCACAAGGGCCTCGTGGGCTTGGGTAAGGAGTTCTGACTTCATTTCAGTGCAATGGGAAGCTGCTGGAGGAGGGTTTACAGAATACACTTTGCCTTCTTAAAAAAAGGATTCTGGCTGCTGTGTGGACAATGGGTTCAGCGGGTGTGAGTGTGGAAGCTATTGCAATAATCCTGGCAAGGGAAGGAGATAGACAGACAGATTTGAGGATATTTTAGGTTAGCTAATCGGACAGACTCTTGTTGGTGCAGCAAAAGATCAAAGTAAGGATGCTCTGTAGATTTTCAGCTGGAACCATGGGAAATCAGTATTTCTGCATGGGTTAGCTCCCTCATTTCTTCTCCAGTTGGGACAAGTGGAATTAGAACCTGACCTTTTACTTCCTAGTTCAGAAGTCTTTTAATTAAGAGTATTAAATTGAGAGTTCCAGATTAAACAATCTCCAGTTTTTCTATTTTGCTATTACTAATTATTTGCACAACTCTAAATAATTTCAACATGCATTAAAAATCAAAAGCATACATGAACCTATATGTGATAGAATTTAATAGAAAGAACACACACATACTTTAAAAATATGTTAAAACTATTCCAGTAAGGTCACCTTTAAATTAATAGTTTCAATGTGAGTGTCCTAGTTGGCAATATATAAGATATTTTCATTGGGAGAGGGGAGCTGAGTGAAAGGTACTTGAGAACTCTCTGTACTACTTCTGCAACTTCCTGCCTTAAATGATTTCAAAGTAAAACTTTATTAGAAAAAAAAATCTTGCCCAAGGACAGGGAACCAGTGGGAAAAAGCCAATATCAGAGCTTAGATCAACTGATTTCTTGTTCTTTCAAGTATACCACAATTTTTACTCAAATCTTCTTTAAATTAAAAGGACCCTAAGAAAGAAAGAAAAAAAAAACCACAATACCTAATTGGCCCCATTTTCTTTATGGTACCTGTTTTTGTTTTTATTTTTGTTTTTGTTACTTTCTGAAAAGAAACTGCCTTTTGCCCCTTTGAAGGTAGTAAGTTAAGCATCTGTGGTCGTCCGTGGTTGTGTTCACTTCTGCCCTGAAGAACACAGTCAGCACCTACTCAGCAACCTTAGAGCCAAAATCTGCCTTGGCCAATTCTGGAAGTCTATAGTAGGTGTGAAACACTGTTCTAAAAACAATTAAAATGTCTATTTTATGTCTGTTTTCATTTCCCAAGTGAGCTGAAAAAAATAACATAAATGATTTAAACCACCTGTGAACTGAGTCAGAAGGGAGCTTACCAGATCGGAACTGCCCAGAGCTGGAAAAGCAGTGCCCTCAGGGACGGTGGTTTGATCTCATGTATCCAGGGCCTCTGCTCTCTCAGGAACTATCGACAGTGCCCAACCACCCACGACTGCATCCCCACCCACAGGCTCGCCACCGCACCTATAAGGTGCACTGCATTTGCCTGCAAAGAGTTCCAGGATTTCTGTTTGCTTGTTTGTTTTGTAGAGAGTAGAGGAAGGACAGGAGGAATGAAGATATAGATTAGGGCTGGTGGCACAGTGTGAACAAGGCTCTCAGATGCCTGGAGGCAAGACCCTGAAAAGCATCAAAGACCAGGTTCAGCTCTTTCCCTCTCACAAAAGAAACTGTGGGCTTGAGCTTCAGGCCGAGTCATAGTCAGATGCCACCTGGAACACGGGATTCTCAGTTTCTCCCCAAAGACTATCATTATCAGGCCTAACAGCACCAATCAGAAGCCAACTTTCTTAAGTTAAAATGGGAAGCAGAATGGATGTCTGTATCTCAGCTAAAATCTGGGGAAATCTGAAAGGTATGGGGCAGCTGAAGTCAGCCCCAGAAGATGGCAGACGGAGTGATGTTCTCTCCCTGGGCCAGTTTCCTCACACTTGAGGCTCACTCCCCTACCCTCTCAAGCCCAAACCAATGCCTAGACATCAAGATCATCCATCAGCTCATTTCTCTCTTCTCTCTCTCTCTCTCTCTCCTTTTCTAGACACATCAATTCTTCATTTGGGCCAAACAATCTATTTGCTGTCCTTCCCCTCACAGAAATCACTCATTCAAGAACCTGCTTTATGGGGGCACCTGGGTGGCTCAGTTGGTTAAGCTCAGGTCATGATCCCGGAGACCTGGGATCGAGTCCCACATGGGGCTCCCTGCTCGGCGGGAAGCCTGCTTCTCCCTCTCTCACTCCCCCTGCTTGTGTTCCCTCTCTGGCTGTGTTTCTCTCTGTCAAATAAATAAAATCTTTAAAAAAAAAAAAAAAAGAACCTGCTTTGTGAAAAGAGCAGGTACATAATTCAGAAAACAAAGTGACACTGACAATATTACTAAAGACAGGAGGAGGAGCTGGATTTATTGGAGGAAAAGTCATTCCATTTGCAATATGAAGGATTTAATGTTCCAGCAGAGCATCTTGGGAAGACATCTGGGAGGAAGTACCCAGTATCTACTCGGTATGGGCTGGCTTCTTCCCTAGTAATCATGACTACCTTCCTTACAACACAGAGTCACCAGACAATCATTCCCCACTTTCCCCCTCCTCCCCACTGAGAGCACGTTGCATGCCCGGTAAAACTCCATTCACTGGTATTTCTCTGCAGGCCACTGTTAAATTTAGCTCAGAAATTCACACGCATGTCACCCCTCTCTTGCCAGGAAGACTACACACCTCCTGAAGGACAAGGGCTCTACCTTCCATTTCTGATGTAATCACTTTGATGTCTTTTACAGCCCACAGCACTCTGTGAACTCTCAAAATGTATTGTTAAGAAATGCCTTAGGGGATTGAGAAACCTCATACAGCCACATTTCTGAATAATAGACAGAATAGCACAATGGCTATCTCGGGGAATGGGTAGAAATTTCTTACCCTTACTTGGCATTACCTGCAGGAGGTTTGAGTTTCAATGGTAAATGATTTCCTTCAAAGGAGGTGAAAACAAAGACAAGATAGGGGGTTGTACAAAGTACACAACACACCTAATGGATGAGAACAAAAGCCAAATGCTCACGATGGCAAACCTTGCTTAACTCTTTTTGTGGTTAGTACTCAAATGCTAACATTATCTCATCACCCCAATACTTAAATGTCTCAAGACTAAACCATGAGTAAGTATATGGGATAAGCTGAAATTAAATCCTCGTGTGAGTATGCAGAGTACAAAGGAGTTTTATCTGTTTGGTTTACCTAATTCTTTTTTCCTTTTAGTACAATTTTAGAAATGAAAGAAAAGGTTCAACGGCCCTGGTATGACAAATCTCTTCTGGCAAAATTTAATTCAAAAGAAATGGCAGACTTTCACAGGAAAAGTTTGCCCTAAAGAAAGGCCTCTCTACTTTTGACTCTCAAAACAATTTTAGAACTAAGCATTAACTTTAATCCAGCGCTCTGGTAAGCACCAAGAAAAGAAAGGTAAACAAAATTGATTCCTGTCATGCAAAGCCATTTTCCGGCCTTTCTAACAATTTATATGAAGTGTGGGGCCGACCTTCTCTGTAAAGGCCTGGATAGTAAATAGTTTCTGCACTTTGTGAGCCGTAAGTCTCTACTGCAACTACTGAACTCGGCTGATATAGCGTGAAAGCAGACATAGACAATGCATAAACAACTAAACCTGGCTGTGTTCCAATAAAACTTTATTTATCGACACAGAAATTTGAACCTCATATAATTTTCACATGTTATGAAATATTCTTCTGTGGCCTTGTTTTTGTTCCAACTTTTAAACAGGTAAATTCTTAGCTCACGGGCCACCAAAAGCAGGTAGTAGACCCGGTATGACCACAGGGAGTTGGCCATCGTCTGCCAACCCTATGCTTTATACCAAAGGCAAGGTAGCACAGAAAGGCCAAAATTAGCTTGGAGACTTCAGTTTGCCTCTAAAAGGAGAAGACTTGTGGGGAAGGAAAGAGGAAAGGAAGAGAAGTTGAATCCAGGAGGAAGAAAAGATGCCCAGGAGAAATCAGGAAATGAGGCAAGAGAAACCCAAGCAAAAGTGGTGAAAGCCTGAGCAGTGAGGGGGAGGGGTGAAAAAAGAAGCAGGAAGCCAAGTTTCTAGGGCATCTGTGGAAAATGAAGAGGCGAGAGGGAAATCAGCTAGCCAATAGCCCAGGGGAGGGGCCGTGGACTAGACTGTAAGAAAGTTGAACGTCATAAAAAGGCTGATGAATGCAGGAGCCCAGGATTTAAGAACCAAGGCTACTGTGTGTACAAAATTCTTCTCTTAGCCAGCGAGAGCAATTCTGCCGCTACAAGTCCCTTGCAGTATGTGCCTGTTAGAAAGGGTGATTTTCATTTTGCTTTTATTTTATGCAGTGTTCCTAGTAATATCAGTCCAGAAGGGCCCATCGTGAAAGCCTTAAATCTTCAGTCTTAGAATTTCTCTCATCTTTCAAATGATGTGGCCCTGGGTAGAGATGAGCTTCGGACCGCTATACCCACTCCTAGGGCGAAGCTGCGCCTCTGTGAGCGGAGTTTTCACCAGCGAGGAGGTAAAGATCCCCCTCCCATGTGAGATGTCATTACTACAACAGTTAATCATAATGCTAATAAAATGGCTTGACAACCAGGCAGGTTAAAAATTGCACTTTGTTTTAAGTTTGGTGAAATGAATGCGTAAAGAACTGGCACTGAGCACACATTAAAGAGCAACCTCTAAGAAATGCCAAAGAATCACTTTCATGGAGGATCAAGAACCAAAGAGTTATTATCTCCTGACTATCCAGGAAAGCTGACAAAGTCAAAAAAAAAAAAAAAAAAAAAAGATAAGTGTTATGGGTTGAACTGTGCCTCCCCAAAAGTCCTATGGTGAAGCCCTGATATCCAGTATCCAGGTATGTGACTGTATGTGGGGTCTTTAAAGAAGTAACTAAGTTAAAATGAGGCCATTATTAGGCTGGCCCTAATGCAGTGTGACTGGTACCCTTCTAAGAGGAGGCTCTGAGGGGACCTGGGGAAACGCCGGGGAAGCAGGCACACACAGGGGAAGAGCATGTGAAGAGGCAGCACGAGGGCCGCCATCTGCAAGCCGCTGAGGCCTCAAAGCAAACCTGCTGACAACTTGATGGACTTCCAGCCTCTGGGAGCATGAGAAAATCAATGTTGGTTGTTCAAACCACCTAGTCCAGATGTTTTACTACGACAACCCGAGCAGACAAACAGAAACAGTTATGATGCCTAGACATTAAGAAGAAGGTGAGGGGAGCAAATAAGGCCACCACAGATTCACCCACTCAACCAACGTTACTGGCCCCAGTAGGCGTTTGACAATGTGCCAGGTTCTGAGTCTACAAGGATGAAAAGCTAAGTTCTTGACTTCGGCGAACTCACAGTCTACTTGAGGGCAAAATTCTAACACAGTATGGACATGCCATAAGAGAAATAGTCCCCTGGGGCTTTGGAAACACAGAAGAGGGGCTTCTCAGGCAGCCATGAAAGGGATGCACAAAGCTTCAAGATGTGATATGATGCCTGGGTTAAGTGCTTTCAAGAAACCAAATTAAACAAAAAAATACCACTTTCTTCTCATTATTTGACTAGGACTATATTTTTGAACTGGAAGGCGGTGTTTGTTGTAAGCGATGTGTAGTTTTCTTCTGGCCACGCGGAGTTAAGGTAGAGGACTGAAGCACAGCTATCTCTCTGGGCCAGAGAGAATCATTCAGAAGCAGCTCATACTGAGGTCATCCAGCAAGGGCGCAGACAGGCTCTGCCCCAGGAGAACTGTGCCAGTGAGAAGAATTCACAGAACTCTGGAGAAGATAAGCACTGAAGAGGCAAGTGGAGCAAGAAGCTGAGAAACAGGAGCTGGAGAGGCAGGAGGAAAAACAGGACCACAGAAGGGGGCAACATCAAGAACGGAAGGGAGCAGCCCCCCACGTCACAGGCTGCCAAGAGAGCAAGAGGCAACCCAAAAAAATGCCACTGGACTTAACCAAAGGTCGCTGATGGCCTCTGGGAAAACAGCTGCAAGGAGCAGTGGATCACTGTGTTCTGATGGGAGGACATGCATGAAAACCCAAGGAAATAAAAGCTGCCTGAGTCATCTTCTGGGATCAGTAAGGGGGGGTGGGGAGTGGAGGCAGATGACATAGGAGCAGTGGCAGCGATAATGGTGAGGGGCTCTCATTCTCCTCTTCCAGTCTTCTGGGAGGTGCTTGAACACACAGTGGGAAGGACAGAAGCGAGGCGAAGGCAAAAAGTGGCATTTCTTTTTATTATTTTTTAGAGAAAAAAAGTGTGGGGGGCGGGAGAGAAGCAGACACCCTGCTGAATGCAGAGCCTGTCCAGGGGCTCCGTCTCACAACCCTGAGATCATGACCCAAGCCAAAACCAAGAGCAGGGCACATAACTGGAAAACTGGCATTTATTGACTATGTGAAAAATACCACCTACATTTACACAGCACTGTACGTTTTAGATATCCACCCATAAATCCTCTCATTTAACCTCCACAACTACTCTTAGAGAAGAGCAGAGGCAGCGTTTCACACATGAAGAAATTAAATTTTAGAGGGAAACTAACCAAAATAATCTACCTGAACAGCAAGCCGCAGATAAGGGTAGAAGCAGGACTTCTTCCCAGGGGAGCCCCAGCACGTCTACATGCTCACCCAGCACTTTCACGGAGTGAACTGCTTGCGGCTCTGGGCTAGGTCTCAGTTTCCTCATATGACAAGTGGGAATAATAACAGCCTCCAAGCACTTTATAAGTATCATCTCATTTATCTGGAGCAACTTGAGGGCCAATATTATACAATATTAATTTCTGTACCTAACTCCCAGCAAACAGTAGAAATTCAATAAATGTTTGCTGAAATAATGCAAGAAGCAAAGTTTTGGAGTTTCTCATATCTGCTCTTTCCCATGACTAACACAGCCCCTCCTACAATGGTTTATGGTCTTTACTCTGGTAATAAAGAAAAGGATGAGATACGGGTATTCCACCAAAGGTTTTAACAGTTTCTTTGAAATACACTCCATGATTTAGTGAAAAAAGTCATTAGGAATGTCTTTCCAAGTGCAAGGAAGAAAAAAATCTAATCTACCATCCAGACAACTCACATATTTACAAATCTAGTCAATTTGAGGGATATAAATAGATCTTAAAAAAAAAAAAAAAGCCACAGGCAAAGGCTTAATCACCTATAGTGGAACAGCTTGGGAAAAACAAAGAAGAGAAAAGATTTAGAAACATAGTATTTAAAAGCATACAAACAGGAAACTTAGGGGAAAAATCAGGTTATATAATATCCTAGTGAAACACTTTGAAATAGAATACTAATAGAAAGATAAACAGAAAAATACTTTAAACAACAGAGTGAAAAATATTCCTCTTAGTTCCTTAAGAGTAATTGGAGAAGGTCATTTAAGTCCAATCCACTCCACCCTGAACCCCTGCTAACTAAAATGAAACAACTAGGGGCTGGCCTTAATAATTTGAAAACAAAACAAAACAAAATAGTAATTTGAAAACACTACTTCAAGTTGCTTCAGAAAGTTTTACTCTCAAAGGAAAATGTGTATGTGTGCATGTACATATATATATATATATAATTCATATTATTATATATTTTTACACACAAACAATCTTCTGAATTTTATTGTTTATTTAGCATCACATGAGAAATTCCAGATTTAAGAGTCGGTATCAAGTAAATAATAACCTTCTGGAAATGACCAGAGTTCAGAAAAGAGAGAGCTTCTAAAATAACATCCCAGGGTAAAAATCCAAATACTGTATTTCAGTCCCATTTGTTATAAACTGTGTTATCTCTGGGGAATAATATTATGAGTAACTTCCATTTTCTTGGTATCTTTCTAGAGCCTTTCTTTTTTAAACAGCAAATATGTGCTGCTGTTATGGGGGGGAGCTGTTTTTACTTTTTAAAACATATGTTTTGTTAAACTAGTAAGAACATTTGTTATTAATTTACAAGTTACTTTTATGTATAGCCCCTAAGTTTCCATGTATGATAACAAATATAGGTACTTCAAGTCACTACATCTGATAAGTGCCACAACGCCCAAGATAATTTGACCAACTTCCCAAGGAAATATGAGGTCTCTACATCATCTCTTGGAATCTGGGCTCTGGGACACCTTAACCAAAGAATACAGTGAGAGTTAACACTATGCCAGTGTCTGGGCCCAGGCCTTAAGAAACTGGCAGTGTCAATCTACTTCCTGAGTCTTGAAACTCAACCACCATATTGTAAGGAAATCCCAGCCACCTGCAGAAAGGCCAGTGTGGAGAGGAACCAACAAGCAGCACCAATATACCAGAACTATGAGGGACACATTTGGGAAGTGGCTCCACTTAAGCCACTCTGACCAACAGCAGGTAGAAGAGAAATGACCTGCCCCCTTCTGAGCCTGGCCCAAATTGCACACTCATGTAAAAATAAATATGACTGTTATTTTAAGCCACTAAGTTTTGGAGTAACTTGTGACACAGCAACAGATAACTAGAATGCCGTACTGTATTTTGTTTGCCTCTACCTTTCCCTGGTTATAATTTAAACTCCTTGAGGGTATGATTCCATCTCTACGTTCATCTCCACAGTCCTGCCTTCATTCACTCTATGAGCATGCAGAGACTAATGGGTATCTAGCACTATGCTAGCTAGGTGCTGCAGGTAACAGAGGTAAAAACAGTCCCTGCCTTGGAGATAATCACAGTCTATTCTCAGAGACAGGCAGATAAACAGACAAACAAACAAAAATAGACAATGACAACCATCTCATAGCTTCAGCAGAACAGCCAGCAATGGTAGACAGTCAATAAACTGGCTGAATGAATGAATGAATGAATCAGATTCTCAGAATGACTTTGGGAATTAGATACTCTCATCCTTTTACCAATGAGGTGTACTGGTCAGTGATGTATTATTTCTGAAGTCTGCGTTCACCCTCTTTGCCCTGCTTTGTGACACTGGGGCTGGACCCTGTGAACATTTCTCCTTTGCCAGACGGTGCAGTGTTCGTTTTCATCAAAAGAGGGCACTGGAAGGACCCTGAAAGGCCCTAGCAGAGGAAGGGGCTTTTCACTGAGTTTGGACTGCTTTATCCCCTCGTTTTTGTTTTGTTTTGTTTTAAGATGTTATTTATTTATTTGACAGAGAGAGAGATCACAGGCAGGCAGAGAGGTAGGCAGAGAGAGAGAGGAGGAAGCAGGCTCCCTGCTGAGCAGAGAGCCCGAATGGGGCCTCAATCCCAGGACCCCAAGATCATGACCTGAGCCGAAGGCAGAGGCTTTAACCCAATGAGCCACCCAGCCGCCCTGCTTTATTCCCTCTAAAGTGAACTGCCAGCCGCGTTTGGGAAACCCAAAGGTGCTTACTCCAGGGAATTTCCCTGCCATTCAGTAGACTGCAAAGGGTCAACTCTGGGCCACCCACATGCTCTAACAAAATTCTCAAACCTATGGGCTGTTCCTACAGACCAGCTCCAGCCTGTACCCTAGGGCAAGTTTACTGGCCACCAGCAGTCACTTCATCTCCAAAGAGGACTGAAACTCAGTCTTGGGGTGGGGAGGAGCCTCCTGCAAGCTCTTAGTGCCATCACACTGTACTCTCCTCCAGCCCTAGGAAAACCAGACCTCTTCACCCCTTCAGTAGTTAGCCATAATGAACATTTTACTAGTTAATAATTCTTTTTATTAAGATTTCCCTGTTCACATTACTGTGTGGTTTCTGTCTCCTGAATGGATCCTGACTGGCACACGAAGGAATAGAAGAGTTCCAATACAAGGGGCCTGAAAAAGGACAATTGCCCACAGCACCATCAAAGGACTGACTCATAATAAAAAGAAATTGAAAGGGAAGAGATAAAGACTTGGCAAACAAAAACTGCCACATCAATCTCATTCAGAATCTTTACTATGTCTAATCACATTTCTTAGAAAATATTTTTATCTTCTTCAGTGTTTTTTTAACCTCCCATTTGGGAAACTATTTTTTAAAAAAACACAATGAAAATGTTGGCTACATGTGAGATCCAAGGAAAGAAAGTGTCAGCAAATAAAGAAGCTGTAGGGAGCCCAGGTCAGGTGCTCTGAGACATGGGACAATGATCAGAACCAAGAACTGGTATCAGGGACATGGAAGAGCCTCACAATTAACAGCATAAACCGGAGGACCAGATTGTCAGGTGTCCAAATCCCAGTTCTGCTACTACCAAGTTATGTGACCTTGGGCAATTATTCTAATTATTCCTTTGTAAAACGAAAATGATAGTAATAGTACCGACCACAAAGGTCTATGAGGATAAAGTGAGTTTATGGATGTAAAGCCCTGATGCCAGAACCCAATCCAAATTCTCTTTCTAACCAACTCCTGACTTGAACATCCTCAATCTGGTTTTTTCCCCTGCAATATCTTCTGATTTTGGAAAGGTTTCAGAAGACCTATCTTGCTCTAAAAACTGCCCTCCTCCGCCTGGGTGGCTCAGTGGGTTAAGCCTCTGCCTTCGGCTCAGGTCATGATCTCAGGGTCTTGGGATCGAGACCCGCGTTGGGCTCTCTGCTCGGCAGGGAGCCTGTTTCCTCTGCTCTCTCTGCCTGCCTCTCTGCCTACTTGTGATCTCTCTCTCTGTCAAATAAATAAATAAAATCGTAAAAAAAAAAAAAATTAATAAAATAATAAAATAAAATAAAATAAAAACTTCCCTCCTCTAATTTTCCTACCACCTCTGGCCTTTGACCTGGGCCTTGCTATTCTAAGAGGTAGAATATGTTCCTTCTTTAAAAGGCTATCATTTTTTTCCTGGCCCACAAGTGTGGAACTTGTTCAATATAAAAAGAATGGGTGTGATATATTATCATGGCCATCTCTTAATCAGCTTTCACCTCTTCCTTTTAGATCTGTCCCTTCCCCACTCCAGGTGACTCTGGTGTCTTAAAGGAAGGGTTCATGACTCAACCTAGGCCAGTCAGATGCTGAGTCTTGAGATAAGGCACAGTGGAGGAACTCAGCTAGAGATGGTCATCATGGCCCGAGATCCTCAGAATTGCCTCATTCTTGCTTTAGGGAGCCCTGACATTTTAGCAATTCCTTTGAGGTTGTGAACAACCCAGATGTATTTTTGCTATGGTAACAAGAAGTCTACTGCTTGAACCAAAGAACCCACGTACACGTTGTTAGACTGACTCACGTCTCAGAGCTTCCTCACCTATACAGTGGGGGTCTCTGAGGTCCCTTCCACGTCTAAGCTTCTACAGCTCTAACACCAGGGCAGGTCCCAGCAGCTGTGTTTGGCTGGCTCTGCAAATCTCTGCAACAACTTGGTCACTGCCACTCAGCAGCCATATGCCTTCTATACAAATGGGGGGACTGAGAGATGCTTGAAAACTCTTACATCTAGGTTATGAAACCATAAAGCTCTCCTTTGCCACTTACTACATCTCAGCAGTATTATCTTGGTAACAGCATCATCACCCTCTCTGCTGTGGTGCTGAGCATAAATAGAACATGAACATTTCCAGGAACTGTCAACTTGGCACTTCTCACAAGGAGTTAAGATTTCTTTTATAACATTAACAAAAATAAAACCTAGGACTAAACTTCTTTCAGAGGTCACACTTCCTTCTCAATTAAAATTTACTGTTTGGAAAAGTACAATGTACCCATTTTTTTCTCTGGGGAAAAAGTCCTCCAAAGAATCATATAGATTTACTCCTTACTGTTCAAATTGAGGAACAAGTATAAACACAGCTGCCTATTAAAATTAAGCAAACTCAAACATTCCTGCAGCTAGCTACAATAACAACCTACAAGTCTGAACTACACCCATAAAGAGAAAGCTACCTTGCTAAGCGTATGGCTAAACTCTTGAAGTCGCACCACCAGGAGACCTGGTGATTAGAACTGATGTCTTTCACCTTTCCATAGCAAGATTTAAGAGCTGCAAAAGTGGAACCTGATTCCAGTAACAGAAGAGCCAATGCACTTTCTCTTAATCACAGCCAAGAAGATTTAGTCTTTTTCTACTCTCAAGGAGCAAGTTGGAATAGGAGCAACCCAAGGATTCTGTTCCTAAGGCCTCACATTAGACCTTGCCCCCACAAAAAGGAAACAAAAAGAAGAGATGGGGGGACAGAGATACCAACCAGGACTTAGTCTTCTTCTTTTTTTTTTTTTTAAGATTTTATTTATTTATTTGACAGAGAGAGAGATCACAAGTAGGCAGAGAGGCAGGCAGAGAAAGAGGGGGAAGCAGGCTCCCTGCTGAGCAGACAGCCCGATGTGGGGCTCGATCCCAAGACCCTGAGATCATGACCTGAGCCGAAGGCAGAGGCTTAACCCTCTGAGCCACCCAGGCGCCCC